>JAVJIF010033161.1:0-309366 GCA_038442645.1 Agave tequilana | reverse complement strand
GGTGGTCGCGTTCAACAAACTCTGCCTTGAAACAAATCCAATTGCAAATTTAACCCATGAAGTCAATCTAATGAGAATGGCATATTAATTCATATATATTAATTTCTTAAAGGATAGAGATTTTTCTGGAAAAGGAATTCCTGGCAACAAGCTTCTAGCTCATGTAGAACCGCACATAATCATTTATTCTTTTCTCACACTCTAATCTCACAGTGGAAAAAGAAAATGAGGCAATCTAACAAGCCTGATGTACAAAGCAAAAACAATCTCAAGCAGAAACACTGCTATTGGCCAGAGAGGGAGACCTAAGCCTCCTCATTGCCTTACGCTCGACGATGAGAGTAGGATTGAAGGCGTTGGAGGTTTTCGGTGTTTTTGCGTGTGCGTGGATAATGAAGGACTCGGGGCACTATCCCAAAAGACTAGTATGTTAGGTGGAGTTGTCCAAATCCTTATAAACCCAAGACCATCCCCACGTCTAGCCGATGTGGCTTCACAGGGGCCTTATTGCGCCTTTTGCGCCAGTGGGGTGGGCAGGCCCATGCGCCTTTGCGCCATTGGGGGATTTACATCGTCGAACATCACCACACAAACGACTAAGTTCGGGGCATGGCTCTGATACTACTTGAAGGACTCGGGGCACCATCCCAAAAGACTAATCTATTGCCCAAATCCTTATAAACCCAAGACCATCCCCACGTCTAGCCGATGTGGGACTATTTGTTCGACCCAAATCCCAACAGATAATGGAGAAGGGGTTTTGATTGAAATTACAGTTAGATATAATTTTCACTAGAATTAAAAGATGAGAGCATTTTGCTCTTTTAATGATCGCGGCCTTTATGCCGTTAGATACTGAAGCGGAAAAAATATAGTTTGTGGAATTATTTTGAGAATTTGATAGCTTAGATTTTTTTTTTTGAAAAAAACAGTGATAATTTATGGTATTTATTGTAAAATTAACCAGTTTTATAAAATCAAGGCATAGAAAAATAAATAAATAATATTTATGTCGCTTTATAATTTAAATTTAGCTTTATAAATGAGTTTCCAAGATAGAACATAAAGATATACCATAGTATGAATTTTAGACATTTGTTACAAAATTTTGAATTTAGACATTTCATATTCTTTTGTTACAAAATTTTTAATAAAAATACTGATATGATATAGAGATGATTGTGATTTGTCACCGGGTTTGGCCTTTTATTTTTATATTTTTTTATTGAGTGATCGCGATGGTGAGTGATGCAAGAGGAGTTAAAAGTTTGTTGTAATTTTTAATTCTCATTCCTTTATCACTAGATCAGATAGTAGCCATGAAATTAATCTTAGTTTTGCGAAAGTAAACCTGAAAATTTAATAATTATCAATGTATAAAGTGTGAATTTTGTGCGAGGAAGCAAGGGTTAAAAAAAAAAAAAATTCCAATATATCTTATTCTTAATGGATATACAACTCAAAACGAGTTTATACCCGCTATTCATCGTCTTTACCTGCTTCTCCTCGTACTCTTCATTTGCAATCTATTAACATAATCAAAAAACCATCACATCCAATCAAGTTTGAGTTTTTTTTCCCTTCTTTTTTATTGTCATATTCCCCAATCAAACTGTAAAACCTGTTGAGGTGAGGAAGAGGCGGACTGGGCTGCCAGAGTGAAGGCCGAGGACCAAGTCGATGACGGCGGTGAGCTTGAGGCGGAGGTCGAGGTCGGGGATCGACTTCCAGCAGTGGCGCCAGGATTGGGAGAGGACTCTGGTGCGAACGGCGTCGTCAATGGGGACGCGGCAGAGGATCTCGTCGATGGCGTCGGCTGGGAGGTCGATCGAGGTCACCATCTTCTTCTTTTTCGAATTGGAAGGAAGAGAGGGAAAAAGAAGGAAGCTGGCGATTGAACCTCATGGAGGTGAGTCTCTATTATTTTATTTATTTTTACTTATTTTTTTTCTCAACAAATACATACTAACACTAACGGGTTCGATTCATGTGTGTGGGTCACATACACATACATAAGAGGGCCAATTACGTGTCAATTGAAACTCTTATAATCTCTTATAAATGTGTGTGAGGCTTACACACATAACATATATAAGAAGATTAATCCACGTGTCAACGCGTGATTGATCCTCTTTGTATTTGTGGTTCACATATGAACCGAAACCAATACTAATGACATTACCTGTTGAAAGCCCCACCCAGTGAGGGCTCGAGCATGGAACCTCCCACCGCATGAGGAAGGGAAAATGTCACAACGCAAAGACGCTAGGCACAAAATTTAAAAGGCCCAAAAGCCGCGATGGAAAGCAAGGGAAGTTGGAGGACAGAAAGGCCCAAAGCCCGCTAGCAAAAGAGGGCCTTTGTTGTCAGGCCGAGGTTCGAACCCATTGACCTTTGTGTTTGGATTTCTCGCGAATACCACAACCTTCACAAATTTAGTAATAAAAAAAAAAATCATGTGCTCTCAAAATTACAGTAAATTTTTTTATAAACTTTACATGTAAATTTCAGAAAAAATATGCCTGTCAACTTAATGTCTAGGAAAAAAGGTACGTGATATATTTATAATCAAAGTTGCGTGATATATTTATAACCAAAGTTACATACTCTTAGCTCATATGATATTCAAGTGATTTTTTTTTCTCTTAACGTTAGGCCGTTGAATAGTAATTTTCTTAAAAAATATAAAAATAGCTACAGTGATTTATTCAATGTTCAAAAATATGTTAATAGATTTTATAAAAGGGGGAAAAGTTGACTTCAAAGTTGATTACAAAATAATATTAAAATAAAAATTAATTAGAAAAATAAAAAATAGACTGTAATTACAATGTAAGTGAGATTTACATGATCAAAAAATTAATTATTTTTGTGCTACAACTTATTACAAATGAGATTTACATGACCATAAAATTAACTATATCACTTTGAAAGTGAGAAAATGGTTGGGTAAAAGAGAAAAAGAAAAAAGGGTTTTCTTATTTTCTTTTCCAGTGTTTGAATAAATAGAAAAGTGAGCAATTGTACTTCCCTATTTTCTTACTTCGGCCCACTTCCTTGCAACCAAACACGGTGTTTTTATAAATTTGTTAGCTCAGTTCAATGCAAATAATCTTCTTAAAACAGTAAAAGAAGAAAGACATGACTATAAACAATGGTTGGAATTCGGCCATTTTTTTTTTTCTTAAAAAAAAAAAACGAAAAATGCAAACATAGTGACATCGGGGTATCATTCTGCAATTTAGCCAAAGAGAAATTGAGGCCTACTAGAGCTAAAACTTCAAATGTCAGGATTCAATACGCAAAATTGGTTCGAGGGTCTAAAAAAAAGTAAATAAACCGACCGCCCCCGCAACGGGTGTCTTCCCCCTTTCAGGTCCAACGCCCCGCTCCCGAAAACCCTAAAACCCTAGAAAAGGGTTGCAGAGAGGGGCAAAAAAAAAAAGCGCAACAATCGTCTTAATTTAATTTATTAGGAGCAAAGCTCGATCGAGACCTCGGTTCAAAGATGCAGCACGACGACGTGATATGGCAAGTTATCAGGCACAACCACTGCAGTTTCATGGCAAGTAATCACTGCTGACTCTCTCTCTCGATCTAAATAGTTACTCAAAGATTTCAAATTTATCATTTTGATCTAGGGATTCGTTCTAATGTCGAGAAAATTTGTATTTTGTAGAATTACTACTGGGAATTTCTGTAGAAACCCCTATAATGTTACCGGCATCTGCAATCGTAGCTCTTGCCCACTCGCCAACAGTCGATATGCTACGATTCGTGACCATGAAGGTACTGAATCCATCTCCTTTTTTCCTTCTGCGCAGTTAATGTTAGGTAATAATCCACTGGTCTTGTTTAATTTCTGAGGTTTAGTTGTGAGATCGGTTTATTAAGTGCTAGTTATTTTTTGTCTGTTCGGTGATAGTTCAAGCTTTCTGTTGCTTTCGTTGGAAGATAAGACAATGTAATTGGTGTGAAGCTTAGGTCTTCTCCCAAATTTTAATTAAGTTGAATCATTTATATCGTTGGATGGGGGTGATACGACAAGATATTGAGGCTAAAGGTCTTAATGAAGGCATATTGCTTAATAGGAATGAGTGGATAAAGCTGATCCATGTGCCCTATCCGGCGTAATTCTCTTTTGGTGCATGTAGTCTACCCCAAATACTTGGGACAAATGGCTTAGTTGTTGTTGTTGTTGATGACTCTCTTATATGGTTATTTATGAGCAATGCAAACTCTTAGAATTGGCTTCTTGTAGTATTGGAATGGATTGAGTTGCAAATGACCAAATGGGAGTACTAGAAGAGTGCTGCAAATCACTTTTGCTTGAGATATTGGATCTATCTTGTGCTATTTATTCCTTTTATTTGGAGTCATTTCCTTTTCATACATATTTTGGAGTATTATTCTAGCTATTTATTCTGTAATCAGTATTAACTGACCTTTTTGTTCAATTGGAGTTTCATGATCATACTTATGATTCAATTTGAATTGATGGTCAATATATATACCATATAGGAAATTCTTTCATTACCTTCAATTGAATTATCTAGAATATCAGATGTAAGTGCTAGACTTTTAGAAGGTCGCATGGTGGAGACTTTCCATTTACTCTTTTATTTGTTAAACATCTGAGGCTGACAATATTGTATAGACTAAGTATCTTTGGGTAATTACAAATGCTTACTTGAAAGGCGGAACAGAAATGGGAGGGTGGTTATGTGCTAACCTGGGAAGGGTAGTGTTACATGAGAATCAAGAAGAAGATTTGCACCAGTAAAAGAGAGTGAGGAACATCTTCTACAAAGTCCAGAGGAGGCCTTAATAACATGATGGGCTGAACTAAGTCTTTTTCCCCCCTTCTTTTTGATAGTTGGGTTTCTGGGGGTTGAAAGTAATTGTAAATAAGGATAGATTAGCTAGTTGCTAGGAAGGATTGTAACTGCTTGTAATTGAGATTGTAGCATTTGAATGAAGATTTGGTTTTGAAGCTTTCCCAAATGTGTGGTTATGAAGCTTTCCATATCAACATTTCTATTTTCTGTTGAAAGGAAATGCCTAGAAAATATGATAGAAACATGATTGATGTTTTTTAATCTCTACCTATGATTGATATTTACTCTGAGTTACATTGTCTCCTGGTGCCCTGTGCAGGTGTGTTCTACCTATACATGAAAACTATAGAAAGGGCTCACATGCCAACCAAGTTGTGGGAAAGAGTAAGCTTCCCAGAAACTATGAGAAGGCTTTGGAGATTATTGACAAAAACTTGGTATGCAACTGGGTCACTAACTTAAAAAAGTATGTCCAGGTTGCGTCTTTGAAGAATTTGTATAACACTATCTGTTTGTTTTTGACAGGAATACTGGCCTAAACTACTTGTACACAAAATCAAGCAACGGCTCACCAAAATGACACAATATCGCATACGCATGAGGAAGCTTCAATTGAAAGTGAGGTATGCATTTATGTTGTCTCTCTTTAGCTTTGGTGCATCAATACTGCAATGGTAGTTGAGCGGTTGCGACTTTTCACATTTATGTTTATCATTTTGCAATTTTAAAAGCTGGAGAAAGGCACTAGGATGCATGAAGAAACTAGTATTAACTATGTTAAAGAAATTGATAGTAGGGTCTTAGACTGATACGTTGGTAACGTATTGCAAGAACAACAACAACAGGTAACGACAATGGAGCCTATCAGTTTGCCTTTGGTTATCCATGTTAAGCTATCCTTCCTGCCACTTAAACTGACCTGTCCGTTAAATCTTCTCTGCATATATCATTGTTGTCTTTTATTTTCATCTTTTCCCAACAGATTCTTTTCTGTTTTGGAGGAATATTCCTCTACCTCTACCTTCCAGATGTATTCAGTTTTTATTCTGCCTTTCCTTAAATTCCGACTCATGCATCAACATTCTCACCAGCCACACATATGGATGCAATTGTAATGTATCTTCACTTTTGACTAGCTATGTTAGCTTCACAGTAAGCCTTCATGTCTGGATTTTCTCAAAGCCCATTTTCTGCATTCACCAGCAGTACAAAGTAACATTTCTTTTCCTGCTATTGTCCTCATTCTCTCCAAGGATTCTATGTATGTGTTGGACTAAAAGTAGAAGCCTTATGGATTTTAGAGGCACACCTTATACTTCGTATAAAGGCTGTTGTTTCTTTCTTTCTTCATTTTCTTTTCCTGCTAGTTACAGACTTACAGAACTTTAACCTAGAACTTCTGACATGCCACCCCACCCACTTACCATCCAGCTTTGGTCTTATTAGCAGAGTGCATACATAATTAGTTGTTCTTTTTGCCTACACATCATATGTTTATAGAGGGAGGGAGTAACACTTTTCTTTCTAGTGTGTTGTTGGCACGTTGCACACGTGCTTTCAACTTTCCTTCAATAGATGGTTCATGGTTTCTCCACAAGATCTCTACTTTGTCCTTTTTCATATCTTTACTCCACTTTCCTCATTTCCAAGTGCTGATATTGTTGACTTCATTATCGACCAAGGTAGCGCAGGGGCGACCGAAGAAAACATGGATGGAGGTGATACAACAAGATATAAAGCCTAAAGGTCTTAATGAAGGCATATTGCTCGATAGGAATGAGTGGATAAAGTTGATCCATGTGCCCGATCTGGCATACTTCTCTTTTGGTTCATGTAGCCTACCCTAAATACTTGGGACAAATGGCTTAGTTGTTGTTGTTTGATTGAAAATATCATCCAACACCAGTATGTGGTGCCGATACTGATATTGCCTTATAAGAGTAAGACCATACATATATTTTTGTCCGACCAAACAGGTTCTTGATTCTTTGATGTAGGAGATGAACTAAAGCAATCAGCAGGAGATCAAGTTGTCAAAAGCAAAACAACAGTTCTCGGTCGACCGACCAGTCGATCGAGTATGCCAATTGAAGATGTCGGTCGACCGACTGACAACAGAGAACAAACAGGAGAAGCAACCCAGACTGTCGGTCAATCGTTCGGTTGACTGACCAGAAATAGAGAGTAGAGACAGGGAATTGAGTCTCTTAGCGGTTGATCGCCCGTCGCGCATCCGCTATTTCAGATTCTGTTTAGGAATTTATTTTTTGGTCCGTTTTGAATTCCAATTTGTTGCGGTTTCTTTATTTATTTCTACTTTCCTAGTTAGATTAGACTTTCTATTTTAAAAGCCTAGTATCTTTGTTTTTAGCATCAAAGTTTTAATCAATAAATTGAGTTCTTCTCTTCAATTGCTCGTGGATTCGAGTTGTCTATCTTTGCTCGTTGATTCGAGTTGTTCTGCTCGTGGATTCGAGTATTATCCTACCTGAAGATTCCTTTCAGGGTTCATTGGCGTAAGAATGAGATCTAGCTGGCATCTTCGTTTTTCTTGCCTATGTCAAATGGTGTCAGAGTTTTGGCTACTTTCTGACGATGGCAGGAAATGATGAATCGCAAAGCTTTTACGCAAGGGTGGGCATTGGTGAAGGAGGCTCAACGCTGTTGAATCAACTATGGACAGTATGGTCCAAGAACTCAAGAGATTGTCCTTCAAGATCGACGATCGAGGTCTAGCCGATGATACTTACCGAAGAGGACGAGATCATTTATCAGGTAATCTTCATCACCCGCTCCACCACATCTTCCTCCACCGCCCACCACCACATCAACCTCTACAACATCAACCTCCACCGCACCCACCACTGCAAATCAGCCTCCTCTACATCGATCGTCACCAAGACATCCTCTATGGAATTTTCAATATGAAGATCTTCTGATGAGGAAGAATTGAACAACCCCTTCTATCAAGGAGACAACTTCGAGGATGAAGCTTATGATGGAGAGATGGCTTGCGGGCGAGGCCCTTGGCGGTTGGCCAATTCTAATCCTAACATAGGAGGAGGATTTCTTTTTCCTAATCATGATAGGAGATGAGAAAATATCCAAGTCTTAATGAATATAGGATGAAGATTGAGATCTCTTTTTTTAGTGAAAACCTTGATATAGAGACCTTGGATTGGGTTTACGAAGTGGAGAAGTTCTTTGACATGGCTTACGTCCCTGAGAAAGAAGCAAGCCAAGTTCGTGGCATACAAGTTCAAGGGAGGAGCAGCCGCATGGTGGGATCAATTACAAATCACAAAGAGACGTCAAGGCAAGCCGCTTGTGATGACATGGAGACGCATGAAACAACTTTTGTAAGGTAGATTCCTTTCACTCGAATATCACCAAATCTTTTACAATCAATTTGAACATTGTAAACAAGGTACAAGATCTGTTGCGGCGTACACGGAGGAGTTCTATCGCCTCTAATCACGATGCACTCTATCTATGACGGAAGAGCAATAAGCGACAAAGTACATAAGCGGTCTAAAGTACTCCATCCGATGGAAGATCAATAAGCGGCAAAGTACATAAGCGGTTTAAAAGTACTCCATCTAAGAACGCGTGGCCTTTCATGACGTATTCTCCATTGATGAAGCCCACAACAAGGCCATGGAGAGGTTACAAATTAGAGCTTCGCCTTTCAAGAACGTAGCAGAGAAGACATCCAACAGTACAAGAACTAGCAGAGTTCCACATTGGGCAAGGAGAATCCATACTTCAAGTCAGGTGTGGGCAAGTGTTATAGGTGTGGTGAATCTGGACACAAGTCCAATGAGTGTCTAAGGATGAGGCAAGTTAACATGGCGGATTATGAAGCTGAAGATGAGGTGAAAATTGAGGCTGAGCTTAAGACTTCAACTTTGCTGAAGAGCATGGAGAGTCAACCCTCTTGCGTGGGTACATCGGTTGTTATGCAACCAAAAGGCCCCCGACAACACACAATATCAAATCTTCTGCTCAAGGTGTTCGGTCAAAAACAAGATGTGCAACCTCATCATCGACAGCAGAAGTTGCAAGAACATCGTTTCTAGCACATTGGACTACTTGAGCTAGAGACAAAGTTACACCCTCACCCTTATACTGTTGGGTGAATCAAAAGTGACCCCTCCATCAAGATAACAGATCTTTGTCATGTCCCTATTTTAATTGTCAAGTTTTATAAAGATTTTGTTACTTGTGATGTCGATATGGATGCATGTCACATACTTTTGGGGAGGCCATGGAAACACGACGTTGATGCAACCCATCGAGATAAGAGAAAATCTACATGTTCACTTGGGAGGGCAAGAAGATCGCCATGAAGCCTATTCCACCTGTTCCAAAGCTAGCAAAAGAAGAAAAATCAAAGTTCATATCTATATGCAACCGAAGTGAATTCTTGACGGAATCAAAAGAGATAAAGCAAATATTTGCTTTGGTAGTTAAAAAAAAGAAGTCGCTCTATCCATTGAATTTTTCGAGAAGATGAAGCTCATGTTGGAAGAGTTCAAAAGAGTTGTTCATAACGAGCTTCTAGAAGGACTGTCACCCATGAAGGATATCCAATACCACATTGATCTTATTCCTGAAGCAAGTCTACCTAACCTCCCACACTATCATATGAATCTTAAGGAGAGCGAAATTTTTAGGCAGGAGGTCGAAGAGTTGATAAACAAACGACACATTAGAGAGAGCATGAGTTCATGTGCGGTATCGACCCTTTTGACATCAAAGAAAGATGAAAGTACGCATTGTTTTAAATATTGGCCGATATACTGGTATATCGGCCGACATACCGGTATTTTATTCAAAACGATACGATAAATGTAAAATTTACTGAATATCATTTGGACGTATATTTGCCAATATATCGCCATGTGACCGATATATCGGCCGATATCCGCGATGAAAATATCCGATTTATCGCCTACAAAACACATTTGAGAAGCTTTTACAAACACATTTGAGAAACTTCTACAAAAACTAAGTATCTCCTATGAGTTTATGACCTTAAACTTGCTTTAAATAGTTTCATATGATTTATGTAGGTAATCACATGTATATTCTTTGCTCCGTATGATGTCTGATTTGATATCCGGTATTTAGTATCATATCGCGATACATCATCTGGTATCCGATATCCAGTATCCGGTATATAATTTTGCTGACCAATATTCGCTGATATCCGATATTTAAAACACTGCATGTACGTAGATAGTCGAGCCATCAACAAGACCACTATTCGATATCAGTTTCTCATATCTCGCTTTGATGATATGTTGGATCGATTGGGAGGATCGTGCATGTTTTTGGAGAAGTATGGGCCCTTCAAGATCGTGAAGAAGATCAAGAGTCAGTTCGATTGAAGTTTAGTACTGCAGCTAGCGCCATGGCTGAACAAGTTCTTGACGTTTAAGAGTCAGTTCGATTGAAGTCAGAGAATTCTAATGCAAAATGCAAAGCATCAGCTGACAAGAAGAGGTGAGAGAGTTTTTGAAGGAGACATGATAATGGTGTATCTAAGAAGAGAGAATTCATGTTGGATTTTATAACAAGTTAAAGTCAAAGAAGTATGGGTCGTTCAAGATCGTGAAGAAGATCAGTAATAACGTCTATGTCGTAGATCTTCCAAGTGATATGGTGATGTCCAAGACATTTAATGTGGCGAATCTCTATGAATATCACCCTATCAAGTAGTTCTATCATCATATTATAACTCGAGAACGAGTTCTCTTGAAGAGGGAGAGACTGATGTAAAAGATGAGCCACAGCAATCAGCAGGAGATTAAGTAGTTAAAAGCAGAACAACAGTTCTTAGTCAATCGAGAAAGTCAATTGAAGATCTCGGTCGACCGCGCCGGCCGATCGCCTGACAACAAAGAACAAACAGGAGAAGCAACCCAGATCGTCGGTCGACCTACCAGAAACATAAAGCAGAGACTGGGAATTGAGTCTCTTAGCGGTCGACCGTCCGTCGCGCATGGGCTATTTCAGATTCTGTTTAGGAGTTTGTTTTCGGGTCCATTTCAGATTTCAATTTATTGCATTTTCTTTTATTTATTTTTAGTTTTCTAGTTAGATTTGACTTCTATTTTGAAAACTCATTTAAGGCAATTGTATCTTTGTTTTTTAGCATCAAAGTTTTAATCAATAAAACTAAGTTTTTCTCTCCAATTGCTTGTGGATTCGAGTTATTTATTTTTGCTCGTGGATTCGAGTATTATCCTACCTGAAGGTTCTTTTTAGGGTTCGTTGGCGCTAGAATGAGATCTAGCCGGCATGTTCGCTTCCTTGTCTGTGTCATTCTTATACCAAAAACCTATACCAATGACTAGTACTAGTACCAGTACTGATATTTCACCCTCATCGTGGACCTTTCAAGTCAGATTTCAAACCTTGTCATTGACCTTCCGGTCAGATTTCCTATGAGTTGAGTTTTATTCGTTTTATTTAAATCTCAAATGGATAATTAAAGGATGTGATTTATTTATTTTCACCATCTTGCTCACCCACTTTGAGTTTCTGTAGTTTTATAACTATTGGAAGCATTAACTCTTGATTATGATTTTGTATCCCTACTTTTTTTGTTTATATTTGATCCTGGGTTTCTTCCATTGGAACTCCATATCTTTGAAAACTGTGTCAATCAATTTTTTTAGTTTGTTTGCATTAAAACCTCCAATTAATTTTTAGAGAGAATCTTTTTTAACAAGCTGAGCTACTTTTGACGATTTTGGCCTGTTGAACCTCTTAAAGTTCTATGTTCTTTGATCTTTTGTCCTCTTGAGTTAGGGTTACTGTCTGCATTCTGTTATCTTGTCAAGATCAAGGGGATCAAGGGCTTAGGCTTTCAAGAGATCTACTCATAGATGGATTTACTTCCAGCTTTGGTTTTTTAAGGTTGTCACCCTCTAAGATCTCTACTCATCCCTTGTTTGATCTCTATTTTTCACTAGATTGAGTTGATATGCTAACCTTGTAGCGTAGGTTTCATAATTGCCCTTTCTCCTTCTGCACATGTTTCTTACACTTAATGCTTTGCATCTTTCCCTGTTTTTATAAGCAAACAACTTCTTTTGACCTTGTGGTTGATCTGCTTGCCCTTCGACTGGCCACTTTATTTTTCAAATCATTAACTGATGCTCCTCCAGTTAATGAAGCTTTTGTTGCCTTTTCTCTGACCAGATATTCTCCTTGCTTAGCTTCAGTTTTGAATTGAGTCACGTAATTTTTATATTAGTGTGGATTTTCGTGGCCTTGTCTTGTCTTGCAAACTTGCATTGAGCAGTTTGAAACTGAGATTTGCCTCTAGTTACCATGGTTGCATGTCCATCTGTTAACTTTTTAAGCTGAAACCCAAGAGTGTATGCCTTCTTTTGCTGCAAGACGGGTATATGCGTTCATTTAATGCCTGTTTAGATTCATTACACTGAAACATTCTGCAGACTGGTTTCTCTCTACCTGTTTCCTCGTTGAAGCTCCCTGCATGATATAATTACCTCTCTCCGTTTGTAGCATTTTTTGATTATCCACTATTCATTTCCATCAAGTGTCCTCGTCTCCTTAACATTCCTTTCAAAATTACTTGAGTACATTCAAGGCTAGCTTAGACTGTTTTCTCGTCACTTTAATTGTATGATAACCCGTCAGATTAATCAGAGGGCACACTGTACTATCCTTCCCAGAATGCAAGGTAGGCATTACCATTTTTGCCATCATCATCTATCCTCTTAGTGCCACTCAAGATTTTCTTCAGCTCCTCAGCATGCAGACAATACATTCATGACTTACAGGCTTGTGGCAGTTGTTCTCATTTCCATTGGCTGCAGCTTTTCTCAATGCCATATCTTTTTGCATGCAAACATACCTTGTCAACAATAATACAACATTGTAACTTATAAGTGAAGATCTTCTCGGGGATCAGTGTAGTTCTTTTTTTTTTCTTTTCTTCTTTAAATTTAAAATAAAGGTGGGGGAAGAATTGGTGCAATTGGTGTTACAGAATTAGGAGTGCTTTGAATATGGTATAAGTGGTGTACTAGCTTATTGTTTAAAGGCCTTTATACCAATTATGTTGCATTGGTTCTTATGGATAATATTGATGCACTACCAGTCAATCATGTGATCTTATGTCTATTTACTGAATTCTAGTTTTAAAGGCACTTTCATATTTTAATTTCATAATTGTGGTTCTTTATTTGTCATCTAGTGCTGGTTTAATATTCTTTCAACATACAAAATTTACTATCTATCTATTCTTCTATAGTTGCCAAGTTTACATTAGGAATATCTTGATGCAACTTTGCTCTCTTTAATTCATCCTAATATCATTCTTCTTTCAATTTCAGGAGAAGATAATGACAGTTCCTAGAAAAAAAAAAAGAGAGAAGCTAGGAGGGAGGAAAAGGCTGAAAAGGCTGCAGTATTGGAAAAGGTTGTCCTCATTTGTCCCTTATGTGGTTATTATTGTCATAATCTCCCCATTTCAGCTATTGATGCTGTTAGATGTTTTGTAGAGTATTGAGAAGGAATTGTTGGAACGGCTGAAGAAAGGTGTTTACGGTGACATATACAACTATCCTGTTCAAGAATACAATAGTATTCTTGATATGGAAGAGTTGCAACCCACTGGTGAAGAGGAAGAAGACGAAGAGGTACAGGAGCCTATTTATTGAATGATTCAGTTATTGCATTTATTGGTAATTCTGTGTGACACTTTTCTATATGCTCTGAATTAACCAGGAGCCTGAAATAGAATATGTTGAAGCCGAAGATGAACTTGAAGAGGAAGAGGATATGGAAGATTTTGCTGGTTTTATGAAGGATGAATCACTAAAGGAAGATGATTTGGGTAAAGATTCTTTATGAATTATGTTGAATTCGTAACAGCTTTTTGTTCTTAATGTGGTTTAAACTCTACATGTATGCGTCTTGAGTACTGTCATTTTCTGGCACAGGTGACATGGATGAAGATGTTGAGGACACCGAGCCCTCTGAAAAGACAGTTCTGAGAAAAAGGAGAAAGGGATCAGATTCAGGAAAGGTTGATGAGGCGAATCGTGCTACCAAGTCGAAAAGAAAGGGAAGAGTTACTATTGAGGTAAAGTTCATTACTTTTATCACCTTTACAGTATATGCTCTCAGCACTTGAACTTGCAAGAGGGAGAATGAAAGCTGGAATTTATGATTAATCAGACTACTCATTGCAATTTCATCTTGATGATTTGCCTTCTCTCTTTGGTGGTTAAGGCACAAGCAAGCTATTATGAAATAAACATTGTTTGCTCTAGAAGCTAGTGTATATAGAAGTTATTTGGATAGTACTATTCTTATGATTATGATTGTTTTTGATAGCTAAAAGTGAAAAGTAAAGTGACCAAACACATCTAAATTTGTTTTAAGAGAATTCCTTTTGAAATTTTGTCTGAAGTTTCTACTCTCTAATGCCTAACATCCTTCCGCAAGCATGGTCCTTCAATACCCAAATCTTGGTCCTAAAAACCACCCAGATTCAGTTTTGTTCAGTAAAGCCCTCCTGCTGTAGAATTGAGTTGCAGCTCCACATTATGGAAGGAAGTTTTTATTCTTACTGCTGGATTGATCATTCATAATCAGAAAGTTTCATTCCCCAATAAAAGAAAATCAGACTTACTTCCCTTTCTTTGGCTAAATAGTATGAATGCTATTATTTTTATTTAAAGGTGTAATGGTAAATAAAAATTAGGAAGTATAAGATACAGACTCCTGAAGCTCCTAGTCAGGAAGCTTGGAGTTTTGTTTCCATGCTCCCTTTTCAACTTAAAGAATAAAGACTAAAGAAGGCGACTTTACTTCAGTGAGTGCCATATTGAGGTTCAACTTTTGAGTGCTAATAACTGTGCTGTACTCAAACTGATTTGAATGCTTCCAGTCAGATCCGATACAGGTGCGGGTTGGGCATCTAAGTAAACATCATTTCTCCTGATTGAAAGAAGCTTCCTTCTTTGAAATTTGCTGTTATACTTGAGAATCCACTCTAGTTGGTGGTTAGGTACTTTTTACTTGATACATGGACCGGGTTTCCCCAGACCGCTGTCAGCTATTATGGAACCTTTTATTGCTAATGGTCATGACTTAAATATTTTTGTAGGCACTTAGGTTTTTGCCAAAGCTGCCTTGCTGTGGCACTTAGAGCATTTTTCAACTAAGAACTAATTATTTCTCTTCGGCAACCAATGGAATTGTACCTCATCATTTTTGCTAACTCCTGGCTCTCAATTTAATGTGGACAGTTTGAACGCGACGAAGATATTGATAAACAAACGGCTCGCGTGTGAGCTTAGCGCAGTGCTTGTATTTTCAAGCTATCGTCAGTTTATTTGACGGCAGATATTTCAATGCAGCGGCAAGAAAATTGGTGAGTGGGTATGCGTGTAGTAGAACAATCTTGTAGTTGGGGGCGCAATGCCTGAAATGTAGCAGCGCTCTGGTTGTAGTGACTGACAGGCTTCTTTTTGAGTGGCAATGCCTGAAATCTAGCAGTGCTCTGGTTGTAGTGAAGATTTTCGTTCCTCCTCTGAGGAGCTGAGATGTAATTTATCCTGATACTGTTATTTGTTTAGTGTTGACGAAAGATAATGCTCATCTCAAACCCCATTGCATAACAGAAACAGCCTAACAGGCTTCTTTTTTGCTGATGTGTGCTCTACTAATTATCTTCTCTGTGCATAGGATTCATTGAATCAAACAAAATTGTGTTTTGTTTGATGACATTATCTTGTACTGGGATGTAGTGGGGGACTATTTTTTGCACTTTTTTTTATGCTCCATTATTTCTTATGTAGCTGTAAAGGGAGGCTGTACTGCACTTCTTTTCTTCCAAAAAGAAGGAAGGGAAAAAGGGCAACGATAGGCAACCTTCCTTTTCTTTTTTTTCTCTGACATTACTATTTAATTTTGAGCTACAACTTTTGATCCCTGTAAGAGTATTTGTCTATTTGATGTTATTTATCTGTACTTATTTAAATTTTTTTATAGATATTTTCCTTAAAATATACCCTTGTCGAATTTTTAATATTTTCAATCTCTCTTTAAAATCTTTTAAGTGTTTTTTTCAAACAAATCTTAGTGACAGCTACACAATAAAAGGAAATTAATTCATGTACTGGTGCACATGGAGTATATATTTAAGGGACAAAAATTTGAATTAATCTTTATTTTAAAAATAATTAGAAAAAATAAACCCCCTATCAAAATAATTGTAAAAACTAACCTCTCCTCTTTCACGTTGGCACCACGTAGGCCAATGATCGACTGTGGGCACCAGCGTGGCGGTGGGAGGTGGTTCGTAGAACTTCGGATTTGTCAAGACCGAACTTCGAAATTTTGTATTTAAAAAGTTTGACTCTGTCAAGGTCGGACTATTTTAGGCCACCTAAAGAAGTCTGGTCAGGCCGGACTTCCATAACTTAACCAAATTACCAGATTCACATTCATTAACATGCGATCGACGTTCTGTTAAGGATGTGCTTACAGTGTCCGGCCTTATAAAATTAAAAAAAGGAACCCTGTAAAATAGGTCCCATCTCTCCCACTCTGATCCATCGATCTCTCTCTCTTTTCTAACTCTCGTCCTCCTCTTCTTCTAGGTAATCCCCAGGTGCTCCCTTCTCCTGCCTCTCCCCCTCTCTCTCTCCCTTCTCTCCCTCCTCTCTCCCCCCTCTCTCTCCCCCTCTCCTCTCTCCCTCCTCTCTCTCTCTCCTCTCTATCGCTCTCTCGCTCTCTAGAGCCTTCTCTCTCTCTCTCTCTCTCGGTTCTCTCTTTCTCTCGCCCCCCCCCCCCCCCCCCCCCCCCCCCCCCCCCTCACATTTTTTATTTTTGTGTTAAATTAGAGTGATTTGAGTAAAAATTGTGTAGAAATTTTTTATTTTTTGTGTAAAATTGTTAGATTGATTTTTGTAGAATTTGTTAGATAAAAATTAGATTAGAGTAAATTTGTGTAAATTTAGAGTAAATTGTGTGTTAAATTATTTGTTTGTAAAATTGTTTGTAAATTATTAGAATTGTTGTTTGTAATATTGTTAAAATTGTTGTTTGTTAAAATTTTTGTAAAATTGTAATTGTTAGTTAATTAGTTGTTGTGATAATTTTTTGTGAATTTGTTAAATTTTAGAACCTCGAGCAAATTAATAATTCTTTGTTTCATCCATTAGATACAAAGTCTAGTGATCATGTCCATCTTCTTTGTTGGTTTAATGGTAAACTAATAATAGATAGGGATAATATCCCAGGCTATGTCAATGGAATAGTAAAATCCATGGTTGTCAGAAAATTATTTACAAGGTGTGAATTGATAGAGAAAATTCATCGAATTATCAAAATTAATCCAAGCGAGTATCAACTTCACTTGACATGCAAGTGGCCAGTACCACACGAAAATTATCAAGTAGTAGGATATCAGACGATGATGACTGTCATGCTATGCTTGAATTGTGTTTGTTCGAGCACAATATAGAAACTAGGTCATAACAAGGCTAGGTGTCCCAACAAACTAGCAACTTCATCTTCCATTGGGTTAGTATGTGTATGTTATAGTTATATTTATACTATTGATAGTGAGTTGTTAGGGTTAGTATGTGCATGATTTATTTACAATTGTCTATGGTTTTAAACTATTGATGTTTATTGTTGATCTTTCTTCAGGTTTGGGACATACGGCCTCAGAGTCACTGAGTCAGTCAGTTCAGATGTTCTACACTTACAGGCGGAGCATCGATCCGCTTGTATAGACTTGAGCCGCGTATCATTTTATTAGCATTATATTTGAATATTACATTGTGTCTTTTTAATATGCTAGTTGTATTTTCACTCATTTATATGCAAATATGCAAGATCTTAGGATTATTAAGTTTTGGATCATTCACGGTCATTAAAGCATTAGGAGCTGACTGACGACTGTGTCATTGAGTACGTCTCACGGGCTGGGTTCTTGATTCCTTCCAAATTTACTTGGGTGAGACATGATCAGTAATTGCTTACGGCTCTGATTGAGAGTTGGAAGTTGAAATACACCTAGAGGGGGGGTGAATAGGTGTAATTGCTAATCTAATGATCCTTTTTAAACTTAATTGAATGAGTGATGCAACGATCTCTCAAAACACGACTAAGAGCCGAATACCCCGTGAGAGGTTCTGAACTCCTTCCTCCCAATTCCCCTTAAAATGGGTTAGAGGTGCGCAATGCAATCGTATTGTATGAGATATGATCGATCAAGAGATGGATGAAATGCTATGATGAAGTACACACAATCAACAACACAAGTAAAATAAACAAGAGAAGATTGCACAAGTAAAGGGTTAGTTCTCAAGCAAATAATTGAAGACAATATAAAGCAAGAGAAAAGTAAAGCAAGATGACGCAAGGCAATCGCAAACACAATTGATTTGTTTCGAGGTTCGAGCCACCGCTCTAGTCCCCGCCTTCACCTCCGTGAAGGGTTTCCACTATCCACCGAGGATGCCGTACAAGTTTGGTCTACCGAAGACCCTAAGCCCTTAGCTTCACAACTTACAAGGAACTCCACCTAGGAGTTGTCTCCACAAGAACAAGAATCACAAGAACAAGAGTGATCACAACTAGATCACTAAACTCTTTCTCAAACACTTTTACAATTCTCACTCTTTTTACAACTTCTCTATAGTATGAGTAATGGACTTTTGACTCTATGAAGTGTGGTGAGAAAACTTCAATTGTAGGGTGATATTGGCAATCAAACACAACTGAAAAACAAACTTTAAAAGAGTTGGAAATGAAAGCTTTGAAACAATTTTTCTCTTTCTCTTGAAAACAATGAAAAACAAGGATTTTTCTTGGTAAATAACAAAGACCTATTGCCCTCTATTTATAGGGAGAGAATAGGTTAAAACTCTTTTCTTTTCACCTAATTTGACCTGCAAAAGGCCTCCAACAACTCTCTAAAACTCTGTTAAAGAAGAAAAAGAAAACAGTTTTTCAGACTTGCCCAAAGAGGAAAGAGCCGTTGGGCTCTTGCAGACGTAACGGTCGACCGGCCGGTCGACCGTTTGCCTACTTGACAAAGAGCCGTTGGCGCTCCGATCGACCGTCCGGTCGACCGACCTCTTTTGAGGAAACACAGTTTTCTTATACCGGTCGACCGGGCGGTCGACCGAAACAAACCGAGAGTGGCCTGCTTACAGTCGGTCGACCGGGCCGGTCGACCGACAGACGTGCACAAACGTGCACGTCCTGACACAGGCGCCGGCCGACCGGGCGGTCGGCCGGTCAACCTGAAATAGGGAAAAACAGGCTGATTTTGAGTTGGAAAATTTTTGAAAAAATATTTTAAGATACTTATAACTAAGTATTATGCAAAAATAGTCTATACACATGTTTTAAACAAGATACTCAATTTGTAATAAGTTTGGATACATGTATATATAAACTTAGGCATAAAACTTAGAAACAAACATTTTTAAAATAGAATTTTGTAAAGGGAAAAGTGTGTGTGTGTGTATCCTAGAGCCAAATATCACATACTCAAACTTTAACATTCTATTCTTACAATGATTCTAAAAGACTTCAAGGCTTCAAGAAGGGCTTTCTCCATATGATCTTCAATTTTACATCTTGAGCCCAAAGTGAGTTGTCTTGAGTCCAAAGCACCTTCCTTTAGGGAAGAACTCCTCTAGTTGAGGTAGAATCCTGAAACATTCTTAAACAACAAATAATATTAGTACAAATAACTAATATGTTTTGTAATCATCAAAACACACTAAAGACGGGTGATTGTAACCTTGGGCCAACAATCTCCCCTTTTTGATGATGACAAAACATATAAGTTATTTAAACAAATAAAGGAAGAAGAGCTTGGAAAGCTCCCCCTCAAACAATGCTATGTAAAAAAATAACTATGAGTGAGATACATGAAGCATTGAAAACACAATATTTTTGTCAAAAACTTAAATACCAATTGAAATCAAACTTAATCTTATATACCAATTAAACTTATACTTTTCTCCCCCTTTTTGTCATACATCAAAAAGGGTTAAAATCAAAACAAGCAAAACACCAAAATATAAATTTTTAAGAATCTATCATACAAACATTCAACTCACCACAAATAAATGAAAATCTAGCATAATCTAGAGGTTTAGTAAAAATATCGGCAAGTTGAAAATCGGTAGAAACATAATCAATATCAATATCACCTTTCTCATAATGATCTCTAAGAAAGTGATACCTAATGTCAATGTGTTTGGTTTTACTATGTTGATTTGCATTCTTTGTCATGTGAATAGTACTAGTATTATCACAAAATATTTTAACATGATCAAAGTGTAAATCATAGTCAAGGAGAGTATGTTTCATCCAAAGAACTTGTGCACAACAAGCTCCGGCTGTAATATACTCCGCCTCGGCGGTTGAAAGGGCTACCGAATTTTGCTTTTTGGAAGACCAAGATACAAGACAATTACCTAAGAATTGACATGTTCCACTTGTGCTCTTCCTATCTACCCTACAACCCGCATAGTCGGCATCCGAAAAACTCTTCATTTCAAATAATCCGGTTTTAGGATACCACAAACCCATTTCAATAGTGCCCTTTAGGTATCTAATTATGCGTTTAACCGCAATTATGTGAGATTTTTTAGGACAAGATTGAAAACGTGCACAAAGACAAACGGAAAACATAATATCCGGCCTACTAGCCGTCAAATAAAGTAAGCTACCAATTATGTTACGATATAATTTAATGTCTACACTTTTACCTTATTCATCCTTGTCAAGCTTTGTAGTTGTTGCCATGGGAGTTTTGCTTACTTTCGATCCTTCAAGCCCAAACCTTTTGATTAGTTCCTTTGTGTACTTGGCTTGATTGATGAAGATCCCATCCTTCTTTTGCTTGATTTGGAGTCCAAGGAAATAGTTGAGTTCCCCCATCATAGACATTTCGAATTCATCCTTCATGCATGATTCAAAAGCTTGGCAAAGAGATTCATTAGTAGAACCAAAAATAATATCATCTACATAAATTTGCACAATAAGAATATCATTTTCTACATGTTTTGTAAACAAGGTTGTATCAATTTTACCTTTCTTAAAACCATTTGAAATCAAAAATGAAGAAAGTCTTTCATACCAAGCCCTAGGGGCTTGTTTTAAACCATAAAGAGCTTTATCTAATTTAAAAACAAAATCCGGATGTGTAGGATCAACAAACCGGGGGGTTGTTCAACATACACCTCCTCTTCAATAAAACCATTTAGAAAAGCACTTTTAACATCCATTTGAAACAATTTAAAATCTTTATATGAGGCAAATGCTAGTGTCATCCGTATGGCTTCAAGCCGTGCTACGGGTGCAAAGGTTTCTTCAAAATCGATTTCTTCGATTTGAGTGTAACCTTGGGCAACTAACCTAGTTTTATTCCTAACAACGTTACCTGATTCATCCAACTTGTTCTTAAAGATCCACTTAGTACCAATTGTTGGTCTATCGTGGGGCCTAGGAACAAGGTGCCAAAGTTGGTTGCGCTCAAATTGATTGAGTTCCTCTTGCATAGCTAGCAACCAATATGAATCGGCCTCGGCTTCGAGGACGTTCTTGGGTTCAACATGAGAAATAAATGCATAATGTCCATAATAGTCATGAAGTTTAGAGCGAGTGGTTACCCCTTTTGATACATCACCTATGACGAGGTCCTTGGGATGATGTGGATTGTATCTCCAATCCTTTGGAAGTTGTTGAGTGGGCTCTTCTCCATTTGTTTGATCTTCATTTCCTTGAGCCTCTTGTATTTTAGCTTCACTTCCTTCATCATCCTTTAGCTTGTCTCCCATAGTAGGTGTATCCTCCAAGGTCACTTTCTCCAAGCTTTCATGCAAGGCATCTATTTCTACAACATTCTTAACAAACAAGTTAGATTCCTCAAACTTAACATGTATAGATTCCTCAATAGTCAATGATGACCTATTGAAGACTCTATAAGCCTTACTAGTACTAGAATAACCCACAAATATAGCCTCATAAGATTTAGGATCAAATTTTCCTAAATTATCTTTTGTATTTAAAACAAAACATTTGCATCCAAAAACCTTGAAATATGAAACATTTGGTTTTCTAGAAAAGTACATTTCAAAAGAGGTTTTTGTAGTATTTTTACACAAGAAAACACGATTTGATATGTAGCATGATGTATTAACGGCCTCGGCCCACAAATAATGTGGTAGACCGTATTCACTAAGCATTGTCCTAGCCATCTCTTGCAAAGTTCGATTTTTCCGTTCAACTACTCCATTTTGTTGTGGAGTTCTAGGACAAGATAGTTCATGCTTTATTCCATGTTCTTCACAAAAAGTGGTAAAGGGTTGGTTAATGAATTCACCTCCTCTATCACTTCTTATTCTTAAAATCGAAACATCTTTTTCTTTTTCAACTCTTTTCTTAAAAGTTTGGAAATACGAAAATGCTTGATTTTTATGCTCAAGAAAGAAAACTCAAGTAAAACGTGAAAAATCATCAACTAAAACAAATGCAAATCTATTCCCACTTAGACTTTTGGTTTGTGTAGGGCCAAATAAATCCATGTGGATTAACTCCAAAGGACGTGATGTCATGATATCCTTAATTGACTTGAAAGAAGACTTAGTTTGTTTCCCAAATTGACATGCGTCACAAACTCGGTCTTTTTCAAAATTCAAATAAGGAATACCTTTCACCATTTCCTTTGTGTTAAGCCTAGATATGTGGTCAAAAGAAATGTGGCCTAATCTTCTATGCCACAACCAAGAGTCGTCATCGAGGGCTTTTAAACATGTTATATTACAAGACATATTTAACATATCTATCATATAAACATTACTTTCACGAAAACCAGAAAACACACAAGCATTAGAAATTCTATCAATTACTTTACAAGCAACGTTATCAAAAACTACATCAAAACCTTTATCACATAATTGACTAACACTCAAGAGATTATGCTTGAGGCCGTCAACTAAAACTACATTCTCAATTAAAGGGGATGTGCCAAGTTTTACATTACCAATACCGATGATTTTACCCTTGGCGTCATCTCCGAAGGTGACGGTGCCACCTTCATGGTATCTTGATAGGGTTGCAAAGTTGTTGATACCCCAAGTCATGTGCCTTGAGCAACCACTATCAAGATACCACAATCCTCTATGTCGTTGGGCTTTGGAAGGTACCTATATCATTTAACAAAGTTGTTGACTTTGGTACCTAAACTTTCTTGGGTCCTTGAAAGTTAGTGTTTCGAACCCAAACATTATGAAAAGATGCACTTAGTCTATCATAGCAAAAATTGGCTAAGTGTCCTTTCCGCCCACAATGTGAATATGAGAACACTCTTCCATACATGAATGCATGATGAGTGTGTGAAGTGTGAGCATGCTTTGGGGGTTTGCCACGATGTAAAGGTTGTGTGGTATGAACATGAGCATGAGTATTATGAACATTTTTCTTAGGGGCTTGTTTCTTAGGAAACATGGCCTCTAACTTCTTCTTATCAAACTCACTACACTTTTTCAAAATAATACTTAAAGAATCTATTCTTTCCTTAAGCATGGTAATCTCATTAGCATCAACACATGGGGACTTGCCTTTACAAGAAGTCTTATATTTATCAAATTCATTTTTAGTGGAAACCAAAGTAGAATGCAAGTCATTATTTTCTTTAGAAAGATTTACAACTTGAAGACTAAGAGATTCATTTTCCTTTTTCATTTTTAAATACTTTTTCTTTAAGAAGTCATAATTATGAGATAATTCTACAAAAGCTTCTCCTAACTCATCCATAGAAAGTTCATCATTAGGAGAAGTGGAAGGGGTTACCTTGCTTGTGCTTTCATTTGCCATGAAGCACATGTTGGCGGTATCAATCTCCTCCTCGGATTCGCTCTCGGAATCCCATGTAGCTTTCATTGCCTTCTTCTTGTGAGGCTTCTTTGAGGTGGAGGGCTTCGCTTTATCCGGACACTCCGCCACTATGTGTCCCGGTCTTGGCAATTGAAGCATATGATCTTTCTTTCTTCTTTGCCTCCTTGCCATCTCCTTCTACCTTGGAATTTCGCCTTGTTGTACATCCTCCGGATATTTTTGACAAGAAGTGAGAGCTCTTCGTCATCTTCTTCTTCATCGTCTTCGTCGGAGTGTGTGGATTGGCTTTTGAAGGCTAAAGTCTTCTTCTTGGAAGGAGCCATGTCCTCCCTCACTTTCCTCTCCATCTCATGGGTTTTGAGATTCCCAATGAGACCAATTAGCTCCATCTCCTCCTTGTCATTGAGTTCCTTCAAGGTTGTTGCTTTTACTTCCCATGAAGGAGGAAGAGCCCGGATGATCTTTCTTACTCTTTGATCGTTATCAATAGCATCACCTAGAGAAGAAAGTCCATTAGTAATCTTTGTAAATCTTGTAACCATATCATCTATGGTTTCATTTTCTTGCATGCAAAAATTCTCATATTGGGACCGAAGAAGGTCAATCTTAGCCCTCTTCACTTGTGAGGTCCCTTCATGTGTAACTAGTAAATGTGTCCAAATTTCATATGCGGACTTGCAATGAATAACTCTAGCTATGTCATCATCATTAAGGGCTTGAAGTAGTGCATAGTGAGCCCTAGCATTGGCATCAAATTCTTTGGTCTCTATTTCGGACCAAGTGGATTCATCACCGGGGGGAGCACTAAAGGGTTTGGTCACGGCCTTTGCAACTCGACTACCTAGAGATTGCAAGAAAACGGTCATCTTAACCTTCCATATGGGAAAGTTAAGTCCATCAAACTTAGGGGGTGTCTTAATACCATCGGCCATCTTTACTAAGTGAAAATGAATGAAATGATTAGCAATATTAGGATCTTTCTAGGGTTGTTAAGCCAAGTGCCTAGTAACCAAGCTCTGATACCAATTGAAATACACCTAGAGGGGGGGTGAATAGGTGTAATTGCTAATCTAATGATCCTTTTTAAACTTAATTGAATGAGTGATGCAACGATCTCTCAAAACACGACTAAGAGCCGAATACCCCGTGAGAGGTTCTGAACTCCTTCCTCCCAATTCCCCTTAAAATGGGTTAGAGGTGCGCAATGCAACCGTGTTGTATGAGATATGATCGATCAAGAGATGGATGAAATGCTATGATGAAGTACACACAATCAACAACACAAGTAAAATAAACAAGAGAAGATTGCACAAGTAAAGGGTTAGTTCTCAAGCAAATAATTGAAGACAATATAAAGCAAGAGAAAAGTAAAGCAAGATGACGCAAGGCAATCGCAAACACAATTGATTTGTTTCGAGGTTCGAGCCACCGCTCTAGTCCCCGCCTTCACCTCCGTGAAGGGTTTCCACTATCCACCGAGGATGCCGTACAAGTTTGGTCTACCGAAGACCCCAAGCCCTTAGCTTCACAACTTACAAGGAACTCCACCTAGGAGTTGTCTCCACAAGAACAAGAATCACAAGAACAAGAGTGATCACAACTAGATCACTAAACTCTTTCTCAAACACTTTTACAATTCTCACTCTTTTTACAACTTCTCTATAGTATGAGTAATGGACTTTTGGCTCTATGAAGTGTGGTGAGAAAACTTCAATTGTAGAGTGATATTGGCAATCAAACACAACTGAAAAACAAACTTTAAAAGAGTTGGAAATGAAAGCTTTGAAACAATTTTTCTCTTTCTCTTGAAAACAATGAAAAACAAGAATTTTTCTTGGTAAATAACAAAGACCTATTGCCCTCTATTTATAGGGAGAGAATAGGTTAAAACTCTTTTCTTTTCACCTAATTTGACCTGCAAAAGGCCTCCAACAACTCTCTAAAACTCTGTTAAAGAAGAAAAAGAAAACAGTTTTTCAGACTTGCCCAAAGAGGAAAGAGCCGTTGGGCTCTTGCAGGCATAACGGTCGACCGGCCGGTCGACCGTTTGCCTACTTGGCAAAGAGCCGTTGGCGCTCCGGTCGACCGTCCGGTCGACCGACCTCTTTTGAGGAAATACAGTTTCCTTATACCGGTCGACCGGGCGGTCGACCGAAACAAACCGAGAGTGGCCTGCTTACAGTCGGTCGACCGGGCCGGTCGACCAACAGACGTGCACAAACGTGCACGTCCTGACACAGGCGCCGGTCGACCGGGCGGTCGGCCGGTCAACCTGAAATAAGGAAAAACAGGCTGATTTTGAGTTGGAAAATTTTTGAAAAAATATTTTAAGATACTTATAACTAAGTATTATGCAAAAATAGTCTATACACATGTTTTAAACAAGATACTCAATTTGTAATAAGTTTGGATACATGTATATATAAACTTAGGCATAAAACTTAGAAACAAACATTTTTAAAATAGAATTTTGTAAAGGGAAAAGTGTGTGTGTGTATCCTAGAGCCAAATATCACATACTCAAACTTTAACATTCTATTCTTACAATGACTCTAAAAGACTTCAAAGCTTCAAGAAGGGCTTTCTCCATATGATCTTAAATTTTGCATCTTGAGCCCAAAGTGAGTTGTCTTGAGTCCAAAGCACCTTCCTTTAGGGAAGAACTCCTCTAGTTGAGGTAGAATCCTGAAACATTCTTAAACAACAAATAATATTAGTACAAATAACTAATATGTTTTGTAATCATCAAAACACACTAAAGACGGGTGATTGTAACCTTGGGCCAACAGAAGTCAAAGACATCCACATTTCATCTTCGAGAGGGGGAGATGACTGTGACATTGCAGGATGTGGTCGTGCTTCTCGGTCTGCGCATAGATGGTCCACCTGTTACGGGAACGGATAAGTGAGATTGGGTTGAGAAGTGTGACAGATTGTTGGGCGTAGTGCCTTCCCCGACGTCTATATATGGTAGAAAGGTGAAGCTGACATAGTTGCATGAGCAGTTTACTGTTCCTCTGATTACAGATGTGGAGACCCAGCAGTATGCACGTGGTTATATCCATCATATGATCGACACTCAGTCGGGTTACTCCAAGAACAAGGTATATCTCAGATGGTTACCTCTATTGGAAGACTTCGATATCTGTGGTGCGATGTCGTGGGGTAGCGCTGTGCTAACTTATTTGTACATATCTTTACACTCGATTTTCATGATACAGACTTTCCTGTTTAGCGGACACTGTGAACTTTTACAGAACTTCGAGTATTCTATTGATATATGCTTATATACTATCCATAATATGTATGAGATTGATTTAACACAGGCTCACATTATTTAACCAGATATGGTGTTGGGAGAGAATATATGTTGGTCGGCCAACCCTACTTGAGACTGTTCAGCTATATGGTGAGCTACCACTTCGATACAGGTAAAATTAAAAAAATAAAATTTATACAGATCTGTTTTTTTGGTTCAATATGTCTTGTTTTCATCGTATGGTGTTATGCAGGTGGAATGTAGACAGGACCTGGGATCGAACTCCACAAAGGGACTTGCTATTTTATAGAAATGAGCTTAAAATCTTGAACCGGACAACCTTGTGTGGGAGCATACCCTTACGAGGTCCTACAGACCAAACCTCCAATTTGTCAGCACGAATCTCATGGAGAGCTAGGGTTCCATTAATTTGTTTTGAAATTGTAGAGATACATGTTCCCGACAGATTGTTCCGTCAGTTCGGCCTCATTCAACACATCTCTGAGCCCGTCGAGCATTAGCCTAAGGTGGACCGCAAGCGTCAGATTGATTGGGCACATATTCACGCGGCGCTTATTAACCAGTGGGCAGATCGAGCCGATAGAGCTCAGAATTAGATACATCCATTAATCGATCGATCTGAGTACATGAGGTGTATTGGGGGATCACTCGCTGCTGGATTATTCAGAGTGTCGATCCGCCAGCTGCTTACCAGCCTGCGGGGGTATATGAGCGGGAGTTGTAATATTTTTAACACTATTCTTATACAAGTTTTGAATTGTTATATATTGATGTGTTTATATTAAAATGCATGATACAGATTGATGAATATATCACCATGGATACTACGGTGGCAAAGGCTTTGGAGAACGAGGGTCAGAGGGTCTTGATACTCCGTATAATGCAGATTTTTATTTAGATGATGGTAGGGAGGAGTCGGTATGCAACCAAACACATCTGTCACGACAACCGATTACATATACACGACATGTCAGACATCCACCGGACGAGGCGGGACCTTCTTAGCCCGTTGCTAGACTTACACGACATCGAGGAAATGAGGAGGAGGCGGGACCATCACATACACAGACTGCCTTACAGACTACCCTTACACGTGGTCATGACCGAGGACGCCGTAGAATTAGACGTGCATTATCTTGTTTGTATAATTGAAATACGGGTGTTAAATTGATATATGATACGATACATTATATGAGATTGATGAAAGTTTTATATGATATATTAGTTTATGTTATTGATTTCAGTTTGTGTATCGATATGTTGTGAACTTGCATTTGTGATTTAGTTTTTTTGATGTGTTGGATTGAGTTTGAATATGTGTTTTGATATATTGTGTATATATTGTGTATTGAGTTTATGAATTAATATGTTGAGTTGGATTAAGATTGTAGATCAGATATATTGAGATTGAGATGTGTTCAGATTGAATTGAGATTGGGATTGTATTAAGTTGGGAAATTTTTTGTATTGTCTAGAAATCTGTCTGCATTTTCTGGTGGTTAGTATGCTTTAGGTTCTATTAGCAGCTATAGGTAGAAGTGCGGCCTTGCCAAGGCCGCACTTCTAAATTTTGTAAATTGTTGAAGGCAAAAAAGTCCGATCTTGATAACGCCGGACCTTTTAAAACGGAACTTAAAGTCGGACTATTTTTGTGCTGTGAAATGATGTCCGGCCTCGTCAAAGCGGGATTATTTTATCTTTAAAAAATATTCTGGCCTTGCCAAAGCCAGAGTTCTGTGAGCGCCAACAAACAACCTTTGGCCAGCGTAGCGTCAACGTGGTAAAGGAAGGTCTGTTTTTACAATTATTTTTGGTGAAGATTTAATTTTTTAATTTATTTTAAAATAAAGATTATTTCAAAAATTTGCCCATATTTAAGACACCCTTAAATCTTGCTTATGACATAAAGCCAAGTATAAAAGAGTAAATGAGAACACGCCTTTAACGGGTCGCTAGTATACTCAGCCCAGTATAGCACACGAGAACACACATTAAAGCCCACAAAAAAAAAAAATTCACGAATCACAAAGTACCGGAAACGGACACGTGGCAAAAGAAATAAAAAAGCGCAAAGCTGTTCCTGGGAAATAACACAACCAAATTTCTTGTTTTCCCGCCCTCCAGTGGCAATCTCGCAATTTATCCATCTCCTCCGCCTATAAAAATCCCCCTCCCTCCCTAATCAAGAACCCCACTAAAATCTCAATGGCGAAATCAAACCCTAACCCTCTCCACTTCGTCTCCTCCCTCCTCCTCCTCCTTTCTCTCATCTCTCCGACCACCGCCGTCACCGAGTCCGAGCTCGACGCCGCGATCGCCGCCCTCCGATCCTCTGGCTACAACCTCTGCGGCAACGCCATCACCACCTCCGACGTCCGCCTCGAGCTCCTCTTCTCCAACGCCACCTACACCTTCTTCGCCCCCACCGACGCCTCCCTCTTCTCACTCGACATGGCCGCGTCCTCTGCCGACGTCTACACCACCGCCCTCCGCTATCACGTCGCCCTCGGCCGCTTCCCCATCTCCTACCTCAGATCGCTCCCCGATCGCGCCGCGGTTCGCACTCTCGTGCCCTCCAGGCACATCTTGATCTCTCGCCGGGCGTCGGCGGACTTCCCTGTCGTCACTGCTGACGGGCTCGACGTTGTGTTCCCTGGCTTGTTCTACGGTCAAGATTTGTCGGTTCACGGTCTTGATGGGATTTTGCCGCGCAACAACAGGCAGATTTCGGCTCGTGCGTCCAATCTGGCTCCTAGATCGCCGGATCCTAGAATTTCTCCGTCAATCTCGCCCCATCCGAGTCTTTCTCCGGTGATCTCACCGGATCTGAACCCGACGCCATCGATCTCGCCGACTTCGAGTCTTTCACCAGTGGTCTCCCCGCATTCGAGCCCTTCGCCGTCGATCTCGCCGGCTTCGAGTATCTCTCCGTCCATCTCGTCGGCTCCGGGACATTCGCCGTCCATCTCGCCGGCTTCGGGTCTGTCGCCGTCGATCTCACCGGTTTCGGGACATTCGCCGTCATTCTCGCCGGTTTCAGAACTTTCGCCCTCGATCTCCCCGGTTTCGGGACATTCGCCGTCATTCTCGCCTGTTTCAGAACTTTCGCCGTCGATCTCCCCGTTTTCGAGTCTTCCGCCGTCGATCCCTGCTGTTCCGAGTCTTTCGCCTTCGATCTCCCTTGTTCCGAGTCTTTCGCCTTCGATGGCACCAGATTCGAGTTTTTGGCCGTCAATCCCACCGGAATCGGGTCTGTCTCCGTCGATTGCGCCGGAATCGGTTCTTTCACAGCGAGGATCAGCAAATCTGCGAGATTTTTGGTCTCCCGCATCTTCTCCAGCGGTCAATGCTCCTGCTGCTGCACTGGCGAGTTCTGATGCGGCTATGGGGTTTGTCTGCGAAGAGAAGGCGGAGACTGGGGTTAACTGTTTGCAGTCCAGAAGCTTCGGCAATTAGATGGAAGGGGCCATGGCCGGAAAATTCCACGTCAGCTGTCTCCAGATCGCCCTTCGAGGTTTGATCTGTACCATGTTGATTCATTCTCTGAACAAAAAAGTTTTTTTTCCCTCTGTTTCTTGTTCTTAGCTCTCTGTAAAATTGATGAAATGACAATCCTCCTGTTTGATACGACACAAAATTTCAGCTGTACTTGTGTAAGAGAGAAATTTGTAACTGCAATTGAATAAGAGGCTTCTGTTACAAAATGTTGGCACTTTGGACAAAAGAAGAACACTATCTTTGTTGAATAATTACTCCATTACACTAACATCATCATTCACTGATGACCATCGTGACAGAAACAAATCACAACTGAACTTAGGGATGGTTAATGGGGCGGACCGTTCCGCTTCGATCCGGAACGGCCTGTTTGAGTCGCATAGGGCCGATTGCGGGTCAACCCGGACCCGCCCCGTTAAGGGACGGGTGGGTCCCAATGAATTGACCTGTCCAGTGTAAACGAGATCGTGTCAGGAAAAATTTCTCCAATCCCTTATTGTTAATTTTTTTTATGTCTAATATTTTAATATAACTGTGAGAGAAGAAATTAGTCTCAAGCTCTAGATTGTTTTTTAATTTTTTTTCAACTCAACTACTAAAAAAAAAAAAAAATCGTTGTGGGTGAGTCAGAGGGTGCCATGTGGCATTTTTTTACTCATCCACAACGACTCAAAATAGAGCTGGTATGTTCCTATTTAAAAATAAATAAATTAAAATCCCCTCCAACCTCTATAAATACCCTCAGTCTCATTCACTTTCATCTCACTCAATTATCAACTATCTTCTCTTTTATTATAAATCACTCTTATTCTCTTACAATTATAAATCTCTACTAGCCTCTAATCTAGTCTAATGAAGCGCAACTGGTGGTAGCTCATTCGAAGCCGGTGGTAACTTTTCATTAACACACAATTTTTCATCTTCTGCACCTTACATTGACGCTGGCAGTAGCTTATCGTCACCATATGTCGCCTATCCACCATATAACTATGATCCCCCAACATCCGGATTTGTTCCCCATCACAGTTTGTCAAGTTATGCAATTGACTATAGTGACTTTGCACCCTATACACATGTTACATCGACATTCTATTTCATTCCCTCCTAAGTATTTTTCATATTCTCAACTTTTTATGGCAACATCACTAATACACGCACAATTTCTGGCTCCTTTTTTTACTAAAACACAAGAACATAACAATACACAGCCAACACTGCATGATACTATAGTTTCAGAATCACAACAACTAACTAGCACAACCATCAAAGTAAGAGTTAGAACTTCTCTAGTGTGGAACCATTTTGAAAACAAAGTTATTGAAGGTAGAAGAAAGGCAAAATGTAAGTACTGCCATCAACTATTTGATCATAAAGAAGAATACAATACAAGTGTTCTTAGTAAACACTATGAAAAGAAGCATGCTAAAGATCACGATTTACCACCACAACAAGCACAAATATTAGCTGATTCAGTCACACTCTCTGCTTGGAGATATAAGCCTGAAGTAAATATACATAAGTTAGCTGAATTTATTGTTCGAGCAGAACTTTCATTTTCTTTTACTAAATCAAATGCATTTATTAACTATCTTAAATTTGTTTTTGCTTCTGATTATAAGAGAATTAGTAGACAAACTATAACTAAAGAAATTGAAGATTTATCTGTAAATAGAAAAAAAATCTTTTGAAGGCTTTTTTTTACTAGTGATGTTAGAAAAATTTCATTAACTTCTGATATATGAGAAGCTCTTAATCTTATTCATTATTTATGTATTATTGCTCACTTTATTGATGATACTTGGATTTTACAAAAACATATTTTTCATTTTCTAAATTTTCTGAGAAACATTCTGCTACAAATATAACAAATTCAATTTTCTTACTTGTAGAAATTATGGTATTGAAAATAAAATATTTTCTATTTTTTTAATAATGTAAGTGAAAATACTGCTTCAATCAGACAATTGAAAATGATATTAGATCCAATTTTAAATGGTAACTTTTCTATGTCAGATGTGTTTGCCATACATTGAATTTCTGTATACAAGATGATCTAAAAATCTTGGACAAGTATATTTAAAAAAACTAAAAAAATTATTTTACATACAAAACACAGTGAATTTAGGAGACAATTTTTTAAAGTTATTGCCGACAATGTGGACTGAAGAAAAAGTTACTCCAAACAGATGTGAAAACTCGGTGGAATTCAAGTTACAATATGATTAAAGATTGCCTTTCTTATAAACAAGCAATTTAATTTTTTACAATAAATGATGTTCATCTTGTTATATTAGTAATGAGGAGTGAAAATTATATGAAAATGTTTGTATTTTTTTTAGAAAAATTTGACACTACCACAAAAGCACTTTCTGACACATATTATCCCACATATAACTTAAATTTTTATAATTTTAATGAGATTGCTCAAGTATTTACTGCATATAAATATGATGGCAGTCTTGAAGAGGCTATACATGATATGGAAGAATATTTTGAAAATATGTCTTTTTATTTTATTTAGCTGCAATTATAGATCCTAAAATTAAAATAGATAATTTAAAACTTTTATTATCCAATTTTATTTCATGTTTAAATTATGAATAAAATGTAAATAAATTACTTTTAAAAATTAAATCTCTTCTAGAAGAATGTACTCATTGTATAGAGATGAGTTATTTACCTTTCTTCTTTTGAAGTTAGGACACATACACTATCATAAATCTCTTCTACTAATTTAGGTAAAAAATTATCTAATTTTAAAAGTCTATTTTTTTTCTAATACTAGAAAGAAACATTATTCAGGAGCAGGTTCATTTGATGAACTTAATTTATATTTCAACACAGTGCCTGTTGAAATAAATGAAAATGATAATGAACTAAGGGAAACATTTGATATTTTCTCATGATGGAAAGAACAGAGAAAATAATTTCTTGTTCTTTCTATCATGGTCGGGGATATACTAACACCTTCGAACTCTACAGTAGCGTCTTAGAGGGCATTTTCTGCAGGCGGTAGAGTTTTGACGCCCCATGGGAGCAGACTGATGCCGAAATACTTGGAGAAGGTTGTTTGCTTAAAGGATTGGTTCGATGCAAAAAGATGCATACAAGAAAAAATTGTTTTAAATGAAGAATTTGAATGTGACGATAATGAAGAGTAGAAAACCACTAGAGTTTTTTATGTATATTGTATGGAATGAGCACCAGAATTTTTTGTGTACATTGTATGAGATGAGCAGGTTACTATACGAATTTTTTCATATTAATAAAAGAATTTATCTTGCAAAAAAACTTGTAATTAGTGTATTTCAATTCTTTTATTTTTTTTTGTAAATTTTGACATTTTTTTAGATTTTTTATTTTACCAATTTTTTTTATAATTTTTAATTTTAAAATTATAAAAATTTAAAAAATATTAAAAAATGTTGAGACGGATCCAACCCGTCCCAACGAATCCAGGTAACGAATCAGGTCAGTCGTATCGGGTCTCCTGACCCGATTCGTTCCCCGAATATCCGATCCATCTCGTCGAATCAGTGACGATCATTAATTCGTTGGCCTAACGTGGTGTAACGCCCCGATCCCGGCGATACGGGGACGTCACTGTAACGTATATACGTAGGTCAGAACTACCCTCCCGTATATACGCTAAGCATCAGTACAGACAAGAATCAGAGTACGGAAGCAAATGGTGCATTATACATTCCAACACATATATACAATCACAGAGTTATCACCAGAGGTGATGAATATTACAATAATATAACATCACAGACATGCGCAAATGCGAGGGTACAAAAGATATGCATATATATGAACGGTACAAATGGAAGCTCACATACAAGTATACAAGGAAAAAGTACAGGTATGAATAGAAAAAGGGCACTCACGAGTTTAAAAGAAAAACTCGAGAGACACACAGGGGGTCTGGAAGGATGGAGCTCTGAAAGGTCAACCGGGGTCCACGCTACCGCTGCGCCACTCTGATGCAGCAACAGGAAACCCATACGCTCCAAGCTCCGAAACCTGGACATGAGAATCCAGGGGAGTCAGTGAAACTCCCCAGGCGAGTAGGATGCAAAAGCCAGGTGGCGAGCCAAGGGTGAGTACAAGAGTCAAGTACAAAAGACAGGAGGGTTAGAACACAAATGAAGTATATATAAGAACGGGTATAACGTAACAATCGAAAACAGGAAATCCGAAGTAAAACTGATCACAAGCAAAATTGATTGTATACGCTTAGGTTACGGTCCCATGAGACTAGTACATCGAAGGAATAATCCAAACAAGGAAACCCTCATCTATATACTTTTATCTCATGCCACCGAATATCCAAGCGTATAGAATCAGAGTTGCAAATCATGTGAAAGTCAAACGGGAATACAAAACGGGAATCACGACATGCATAGCAGATGTAACAGGAATCAATAACTGGAATCTATTATTATTATTACTTGTCTGACTCATATATCTCGGTAAGTGACCTGGTGTACGGCCAACCCACATACATCCATATATAAGCTAGTCAAGGGTTGTTAACGGAAGTAGATGGAGAACTGACAGAGCTTCTTATAGTGGTACATACACCTGGGACCAGTTTAATGGTCCAAAGGTTCCCATACACCTGGGACCGGTTTGGAGGCCCAAAGTCCCCCTAACAGTAAACATGTGGGCCCTTAGTCCCACTAAAACTTTCCGCCGCATATATCATATTCCATCACTATAAGCAAGGTATCATTCCGGCATCCATCACTTCCTCCCATTCCCCATACAAGTTGTCCTTTTTATAGCTTATGAACATAATCATCAGATTTCGGGAATGAGCAATATCATAACAAGAATACATAACAGTGATCAGTACATAACAGTAATCAGGTACTACATTCCCTTTATCGTGATAATTATAAGAATCGGTGTATCATGCTTGGTGTCAAGAGATAGCATGATAAATGGTGATGTATATCAAGTAACATGCATAACAATGGATGATAATAAGTCTGGGTAAGTCATGACATAACAAGATGGTCTTGCCAGATAGTGGCATGTCAGGTGGTCAGGTGATAACATACTAGATGTCAGGTGATATACATGTGTTAAATAAAAGCATGCAACTGACTAGTCTGAGGTAATGGTATGGCAAGGTAACATAAAAGTAACCCAAAGTACAACGACCACGAAGGGTCGGCCACGCATGGTATAAAAGCATCAAAAGATATATAGACATGAAATTAAATACATGGAAATAGGAAGTGAAATACTTATCGTCCCGATGAAATGGGAAACCCAAATAGAGATAAGAGAAGAGCGAGACTACTCGCATACAAGAAAGTAGCGAGTGAGAATACTCGCCTAAACTCCAAAATACCGAAAGAGCCGTAATCCACGGAAGCTTGGGATGCGCCACAAAACCTGATATAAATATGTAGAGAGAAGAGGAGAGAGAAAAAGAGAAGGTAAGATGATGTTTGTCAAATGACAAGTCAAGTAATGCCTATACATGATATAAGTCTAGAGGGTAAGGTTCATGTTCAAGAAAGGAATCAACTAAGACAGATAGGCAAAGTTAGTCGACTAGGATGGAAGAGTAGTCGACTAATAGTGATGGCAAGTCGACTAGCAGTAAGGTGTAGTCGACTAAAACTGGGTTCCAGAGAGTTGGGTTTGGTTTCAGAGAAAAGTTAGTCGACTGGAGTAAAATAGGTAGTCGACTAACAGATACTCTAAGTCGACTAATAGTATGGTCAAGTCGACTAGAACTGAGATACAGAAAGTTGGGGTTTCTGATTCAGGAAGAGTTAGTCGACTAGGGTCAAAAGTGTAGTCGACTAAGGGTCTCAAGTCGACTAGGAACTAAGGTAAGTCGACTAAAACTATGTAATCAGAAAGGTTACGTTTCAACTAAGGGTTTCTAGTCGACTAGTCTATAGGTCAAGTCGACTAATCGACTGGAAACAGCAACCAGAACAGATTTTCTAGGGTTTGGTTTGATGGTCAAATAATCATGGTTTGAAGACATAATTTGTACAAGATATGAATACTTAAACATGCTAAGAATTAACCAAGTCTAGGTGATTGAAATTACTTACCAAAAAGGAGTACAAGTGAAGGAGTGATGGAGGTAGTGTTGGAAGTTGTTGATGAAGAAGAAGGTGGTCAGGTGAGAGAGAGAGGGAGCAGGAGAGAGAAAGGGAGTGTGCTCCCAGGAGAGAGAGAGAGAGAGAGAAGAAACCAGGGAGAGAGAGAGAGAAAGAAGGGGGGCTGCTGCCCCCCTCCCGCACACACACAGTGCCCCCCCATTGGGGGCACTCGGCCCTGGCCGCCGGCCAGACGGCGGCGCCGGGCGGCGCCGGCCGCCGGCAGAGAAAGAGGGGGCAGCGCCCCCTCAACAGAGAAGGGAGGGGGCTGTGTGCCCCCTCCAGCAGAGAAAGAGGGGGGCTTTGCCCCCCTCAGCACAGGCACAGGGGCCCAGGCGGGCCCCTGGCCGCCCACGGCCGCCGGCTCACCGCCGGCGGCGGCCATATCGGGGTGGCGCCGGCCACCCCGAGGAGAAAAAGGAGGGGGCCCTGCCCCCTCCACACCAGCGCACAGGGGGCCCGAGGCCCCCTGGCCGCGCCCAAGGCCGCCGGCACAGCGCCGGCGGCGGCCCGCCCTCGCCGGGGCGCCGGAGAAGAAGGGGAGCCGGTGAAAGTGATGGTGGTGGTTGCCGGTCCCAAGGGAGAGGAAGAAAAGAAATGGAAAAGAAAAGAAAAGGAAGAAAAGAAAAGGTGAGGAGAAGAGGAGGCCGAAGCTCGGGGTCCCTCGCCGGCGCCGTGGCCGGAGCACCGGCGGTGGAGGTGGCCGGTTGGATTGGGTCGCCGGCCACGAAGTGAAGGAGAAGAGAAGTAAAGAGAAAGAAAGAAAAAAAGAAAGAAAAAGAAAAGAAAAAGAAAAAGAAAGAGAGAGAGTGTGATGGGAGAGGAATTAATGAGGGAGAGGGGAGTGTGTCTCCCCACGTGGAGGGGAGTGGGTGGAGTTGGTGGGAGAAAAGATTAGGAAAGAAGGAAAGAAAAGAAAAGGTTTGAAAAATAATATTATTATATTATGGTCACGAAATATCGACTGTTCCAGAAAAAATCCCAAAAATACCCGGAGGTGGAAAACGTCATCCTGATGAATAATATGAAATCGGTTTTCAGAAATAAAATCCCGTTTTCAAATTAAAAATCCGGAAATCAACCGCCGATACCGGTCCACACCGGGTCGGCCGGATTTTGATAAATTCTGAAAAATCCCAGAAAATATATTAAAGAATAAAATATGATTTTAAGAAGTAAAGTGAAAGCGGAATTCAGAAATTCAACTCCGATCGTAAACTAAAAATCCTGGAATCAACCAGCGATACTGGCCGATACCGAATCTGGTGGAATTTTCATAAATTCATAAAATCCTCAGAAAAAGTATTTAGGTAGAATATGTGATTTTAAGAAATAATGTCTAAAGGCACTTTTAGAAATTCTAAACTGTTTGCAAACTAAAAATCCGGGAATCGGTCAGCGGCACTGGCCGACACCGGTTTGGAAGATTTTCATTTTAATTGAGGAAAATTTCAGAAAATCATATAAAATCTAAAATATTGGAAAACGATGTTTAAAAATAAAATCGGTCAAATCGGAATAGTAGAAAGACCAAATCGAGTAATACTCTAGGATCGGGCCCTCGGTTCAGACTAGGGCTGACTCCGAGTCCACGAATCCAAATCCAAGGCAAAACGTTCATATAAATAGTTCGTAATACAAAACAATTATCGAAGGTAAATCGAAAAATACGATCGAAAAATCTGAATACGTAACTAAGTACGTATTCTGGGAACGGGGTATTACAATCCATCCACCTTACAAAAAATTGCGTCCTCGCAATTTCGTTAAGGGGTGAATTGAACACAAAAGGGACAAGGGTGGAATTTATACCGATTAAGATATGAAATACTATAGGTAGGGCTCTCAAGTCGACTGAACAATAATTATCCTCCGCACTTCCGGCTGTATAAATCTTCGAATAATGCTGAATAATACTGATGATGTCGTGGCTGTGTAATAAATGAGTCAGAATACCGAAGATAAAGAAAACCCGGATAATACTGAGCATGAATAAAGAAGACCAGTAATTAAGAATCCCGAATACCAGGCATCAATCACTCTGTAGAATATCCGACTGCTGTCTTCTGAAAGATAGCCAGATCAAGATCGATCTGGAGAATACCGAGCTTCATAGAATTGGCCGAAGAGATCACATAATAGCTTCATTCTGAACCAGCCACTACCTCTATAGTCTAGTCATATCTTAAGATAGTATAAGGTTTTATAAAACCAAAACATAAAACCAAAACAGGGAAAGGATAGGAAGGATTTAGGAATCAAAGGAAAGATAGTCAAGAAATAGATAACTCTGCACTTGTAGTTGGAATGTATAACCAAGACTCATGTATTCCAGTTGCAAATTTCATTACCATTAATTTGCCCTCTGGACGTACTGAGGAAGTTAGAGCCTAAGCTCTGATACCATCCTGTAACGCCCCGATCCCGGCGATACGGGGACGTCACTGCAACGTATATACGTAGGTCAGAACTACCCTCCCGTATATACGCTAAGCATCAGTACAGACAAGAATCAGAGTACGGAAGCAAATGGTGCATTATACATTCCAACACATATATACAATCACAGAGTTATCACCAGAGGTGATGAATATTACAATAATATAACATCACAGACATGCGCAAATGCGAGGGTACAAAAGATATGCATATATATGAACGGTACAAATGGAAGCTCACATACAAGTATACAAGGAAAAAGTACAGGTATGAATAGAAAAAGGGCACTCACGAGTTTAAAAGAAAAACTCGAGAGACACACAGGGGGTCTGGAAGGATGGAGCTCTGAAAGGTCAACCGGGGTCCACGCTACCGCTGCGCCACTCTGATGCAGCAACAGGAAACCCATACGCTCCAAGCTCCGAAACCTAGACATGAGAATCCAGGGGAGTCAGTGAAACTCCCCAGGCGAGTAGGATGCAAAAGCCAGGTGGCGAGCCAAGGGTGAGTACAAGAGTCAAGTACAGAAGACAGGAGGGTTAGAACACAAATGAAGTATATATAAGAACGGGTATAACGTAACAATCGAAAACAGGAAATCCGAAGTAAAACTGATCACAAGCAAAATTGATTGTATACGCTTAGGTTACGGTCCCATGAGACTAGTACATCGAAGGAATAATCCAAACAAGGAAACCCTCATCTATATACTTTTATCTCATGCCACCGAATATCCAAGCGTATAGAATCAGAGTTGCAAATCATGTGAAAGTCAAACGGGAATACAAAACGGGAATCACGACATGCATAGCAGATGTAACAGGAATCAATAACTGGAATCTATTATTATTATTACTTGTCTGACTCATATATCTCGGTAAGTGACCTGGTGTACGGCCAACCCACATACATCCATATATAAGCTAGTCAAGGGTTGTTAACGGAAGTAGATGGAGAACTGACAGAGCTTCTTATAGTGGTACATACACCTGGGACCAGTTTAATGGTCCAAAGGTTCCCATACACCTGGGACCGGTTTGGAGGCCCAAAGTCCCCCTAACAGTAAACATGTGGGCCCTTAGTCCCACTAAAACTTTCCGCCGCATATATCATATTCCATCACTATAAGCAAGGTATCATTCCGGCATCCATCACTTCCTCCCATTCCCCATACAAGTTGTCCTTTTTATAGCTTATGAACATAATCATCAGATTTCGGGAATGAGCAATATCATAACAAGAATACATAACAGTGATCAGTACATAACAGTAATCAGGTACTACATTCCCTTTATCGTGATAATTATAAGAATCGGTGTATCATGCTTGGTGTCAAGAGATAGCATGATAAATGGTGATGTATATCAAGTAACATGCATAACAATGGATTGATAATAAGTCTGGGTAAGTCATGACATAACAAGATGGTCTTGCCAGATAGTGGCATGTCAGGTGGTCAGGTGATAACATACTAGATGTCAGGTGATATACATGTGTTAAATAAAAGCATGCAACTGACTAGTCTGAGGTAATGGTATGGCAAGGTAACATAAAAGTAACCCAAAGTACAACGACCACGAAGGGTCGGCCACGCATGGTATAAAAGCATCAAAAGATATATAGACATGAAATTAAATACATGGAAATAGGAAGTGAAATACTTATCGTCCCGATGAAATGGGAAACCCAAATAGAGATAAGAGAAGAGCGAGACTACTCGCATACAAGAAAGTAGCGAGTGAGAATACTCGCCTAAACTCCAAAATACCGAAAGAGCCGTAATCCACGGAAGCTTGGGATGCGCCACGAAACCTGATATAAATATGTAGAGAGAAGAGGAGAGAGAAAAAGAGAAGGTAAGATGATGTTTGTCAAATGACAAGTCAAGTAATACCTATACATGATATAAGTCTAGAGGGTAAGGTTCATGTTCAAGAAAGGAATCAACTAAGACAGATAGGCAAAGTTAGTCGACTAGGATGGAAGAGTAGTCGACTAATAGTGATGGCAAGTCGACTAGCAGTAAGGTGTAGTCGACTAAAACTGGGTTCCAGAGAGTTGGGTTTGGTTTCAGAGAAAAGTTAGTCGACTGGAGTAAAATAGGTAGTCGACTAACAGATACTCTAAGTCGACTAATAGTATGGTCAAGTCGACTAGAACTGAGATACAGAAAGTTGGGTGTAATACCCCTTTCCCGGAATACGTGCTTAGTTACGTATTCAGTCTTTCGGCCGTATCTTCCGATTTCTCTTCCGTATTTGACCGATTTTAATTTCAAACTTCATTTCCTAATATTTTAGATTTTATGTGATTTTCTGAAATTTTCTGGAATTAAAATGAATTTCTTCAAAACGGTGTCGGCCAGTATCGCTGACCGATTTCCGAATTTTATCTTCCAAACTATTAGGAATTTCTAGAAAGTCCTTTAGACTTTATTGCTTAGAATCATATTTCTTACTTACACTCTTTTTCTGAGATTTTTATAAATTTATGAAAATTCTTTCGGAGTCGGTAAATTTCTGATTCCGGGATTTTAATTAAAAATCTATACAGTATTTCTTCAAACGAATTTCACCATTGGTCTTCAAATATTTTTCTTGATTTTTGGTAAAATTTTCAGACCATTTCAAAATACTTGAATTTTGGGCTTTTTCCAAAAATTGCAAAATCCTTTTCCACCTCAAATGCCACCTCATCTTTCCACTCACACTCACCTAACCCCCACTCATTCTCTCTCCCTTCCCTTAGCCGGCCAAGTGGCCATCCTAGGGACACCTCACCCCCACATTTTTGCAAAGAAACCCCTCACTTCCCATTTAATTCCAACCCCTTTTCAAAATCACAAAACCTATATAAAGTATTCCCTTTGCAATTTGATCTTTTTCTTCCCATTTCTACAAAAGAGAAGTTCTCCAAATTTCCCTCTTCCTTAAACCCTAACCCTAGCTCCAAGAAGCACCCAAAATCCTTCATCTCCACCTCAAGACCTTCAAGGATTCAACTAGGGTTTCATCAAGGAACTCATCTTCAACCTCCAAGCTCAAGGCAACTCTAGGAGCTCATTCCCCCATCCCAAGTAGCAATTTTGGAGTGAAGCCACCATCTCCAACTTGGGATCCCCCTCAAGCTTCCATCAAGTCCATCTAGGTGAGTTCTTACTCACCAAGACCTAGTTAACACATCACTTACTTATAGTAGAGGTCTTTGTACACTTGCACACTAAAAATCCTATTATTAGGTCATCTAAGCTCAAACCCAACCATTCCAAGTTAGTAATTCACTCACCTAGACTTGTGTTAGCCTTAGAGCACTGGTATCTACACTTCTAGTACACATAGGTCACCTAAAACCATGAATTCAGCCATCAAACACATCTCAGAATTTCTGTCCTGTACACTGTTTTCCCCAGTATTAGTCGACTTACCCTAAGACCTAGTCGACTAGAACACTTAGCTGAAATCTAGTTTTCCGGAAAACACAGCATTAGTCGACTGGCCCAAAATATCAGTCGACTAATAAACTCTCTGGAAACCCACATTAGTCGACTCCTGAATCCACCTAGTCGACTAATCCCTCTATTAGTCGACTAATCACTTGACCTAGTCGACTAATCTATCCTGGACCAGAAAACCCAACTTTCTGTATCAAGACCTAGTCGACTGGAATATCTGTTAGTCGACTAGTGACCCCTATTAGTCGACTAATCCTTACCCCTAGTCGACTAATTCTGGCTGTGTGTCAATGTTAAATTCTGTTCTAAATTTGGTACCTATACTTGTTACATGTATATTATTTCCTGCTTGTTCATGCTTCAATACCAGCACTACATGACATATAATTGAATGGATGTATCTCCTATTTCCCTCATGACTTGTTATTGCATATATTCGTTCCGTGACATGTTAAATAGCGACATCACCACCTATCATGCCATCTCTTGAAACAAAGCATGATACATTTGATTTTTACATAAAATGCACCAACTTACACATGGGGACAGGGGGAAATATGCGGAATATCGATATGTGTTCGTGTTTACAGTGGTATTAGGATGTGCACTATATTTTCCGGTCTTACCTGCGGTACTCCAGGGGACCGAGGGGAGTGCTTCCTCCCTTTCCTGTTTACTGTCATGACTTTCCTGTTAGCCTAGCGGCAGGTTCCGTCTTCAAGCAACGGAACAATACTGGGCCGTGGTCCCGGGCATGCACGGGACACACTGTAAACATAGTTCGTCGATACAACCGCTGTTTCCAATAACGATCCTTGCTTTACTAGGATATGGATCTATGTGCCCTGGGACGCTGGGTCACATAGCTAGATATCACAGTAAGACAAGTAATAATAATAAGTCATTCATTGTAGCTTTGTTGCATATGTCTTTATCTTATTTAGCTTACACACCTCGATATGTATTGTTACTTAGTATTGCTCCATTTTCCCTATTCATGATCATTGTCACTTGGCTATCTTTTATTATTGTATTATGTCTTGACCCTTTTGGATTTGCATATTCAGATTCCGAGGCCTGGAACGAAGTAGAGCCTTCCGCCGAGGACTTGGCTTATCTAGGGGAGCAGGCTGACCAGCTCTAGATCCTATCCTGCCCGACACTACCCTTTTGGTTCACGTGATCTCCATCCCTACGTGAGCACTTGTGTATTTTGCTGTATGTCTTTTCTTTTGGACTCGGGTTGTGGTAAAGAACGCTTGTAAAGTGATTTTGTTTATCATAACTTGTAAAACTTTGTATTTATATCTTGTATGTTGGCATATGATTATACCACGCTGTGTGATGTACTCTGATACTTGTTGTACTTATGCTTAGCGTATATACGTGGGGGCCCCATCTGACCTACGTATATGCGTCGCAGTGACGTCCCCGTATCATTGGGATCGGGGCGTTACATTGGGGTTTCTGATTCAGGAAGAGTTAGTCGACTAGGGTCAAAAGTGTAGTCGACTAAGGGTCTCAAGTCGACTAGGAACTAAGGTAAGTCGACTAAAACTGTGTAATCAGAAAGGTTACGTTTCAACTAAGGGTTTCTAGTCGACTAGTCTATAGGTCAAGTCGACTAATCGACTGGAAACAGCAACCAGAACAGATTTTCTAGGGTTTGGTTTGATGGTCAAATAATCATGGTTTGAAGACATAATTTGTACAAGATATGAATACTTAAACATGCTAAGAATTAACCAAGTCTAGGTGATTGAAATTACTTACCAAAAAGGAGTACAAGTGAAGGAGTGATGGAGGTAGTGTTGGAAGTTGTTGATGAAGAAGAAGGTGGTCAGGTGAGAGAGAGAGGGAGCAGGAGAGAGAAAGGGAGTGTGCTCCCAGGAGAGAGAGAGAGAGAGAGAAGAAACCAGGGAGAGAGAGAGAGAAAGAAGGGGGGCTGCTGCCCCCCTCCCGCACACACACAGTGCCCCCCATTGGGGGCACTCGGCCCTGGCCGCCGGCCAGACGGCGGCGCCGGGCGGCGCCGGCCGCCGGCAGAGAAAGAGGGGGCAGCGCCCCCTCAACAGAGAAGGGAGGGGGCTGTGCCCCCCTCCAGCAGAGAAAGAGGGGTCAGCACAGGCACAGGGGCCCAGGCGGGCCCCTGGCCGCCCACGGCCGCCGGCTCACCGCCGGCGGCGGCCAGAATCGGGGTGGCGCCGGGCACCCCGAGGAGAAAAAGGAGGGGGCCCTGCCCCTCCACACCAGCGCACAGGGGGCCCGGGGCCCCCTGGCCGCGTCCAAGGCCGCCGGCACAGCGCCGGCGGCGGCCCGCCCTCGCCGGGGCGCCGGAGAAGAAGGGGAGCCGGTGAAAGTGATGGTGGTGGTTGCCGGTCCAAGGGAGAGGAAGAAAAGAAATGGAAAAGAAAAGAAAAGGAAGAAAAGAAAAGGTGAGGAGAAGAGGAGGCCGAAGCTCGGGGTCCCTCGCCGGCGCCGTGGCCGGAGCACCGGCGGTGGAGGTGGCCGGTTGGATTGGGTCGCCGGCCACGAAGTGAAGGAGAAGAGAAGTAAAGAGAAAGAAAGGAAAAAAGAAAGAAAAAGAAAAGAAAAAGAAAAAGAAAAAGAAAGAGAGAGAGTGTGATGGGAGAGGAATTAATGAGGGAGAGGGGAGTGTGTCTCCCCACGTGGAGGGGAGTGGGTGGAGTTGGTGGGAGAAAAGATTAGGAAAGAAGGAAAGAAAAGAAAAGGTTTGAAAAATAATATTATTATATTATGGTCACGAAATATCGACTGTTCCGGAAAAAATCCCAAAAATACCCGGAGGTGGAAAACGTCATCCTGATGAATAATATGAAATCGGTTTTCAGAAATAAAATCCCGTTTTCAAATTAAAAATCCGGAAATCAACCGCCGATACCGGTCCACACCGGGTCGGCCAGATTTTGATAAATTCTGAAAAATCCCAGAAAATGTATTAAAGAATAAAATATGATTTTAAGAAGTAAAGTGAAAGCGGAATTCAGAAATTCAACTCCGATCGTAAACTAAAAATCCTGGAATCAACCAGCGATACTGGCCGATACCGAATCCGGTGGAATTTTCATAAATTTATAAAATCCTCAGAAAAAGTATTTAGGTAGAATATGTGATTTTAAGAAATAATGTCTAAAGGCACTTTTAGAAATTCTAAACTGTTTGCAAACTAAAAATCCGGGAATCGGTCAGCGGCACTGGCCGACACCGGTTTGGAAGATTTTCATTTTAATTGAGGAAAATTTCAGAAAATCATATAAAATCTAAAATATTGGAAAACGATGTTTAAAACTGAAATCGGTCAAATCGGAATAGTAGAAAGACCAAATCGAGTAATACTCTAGGATCGGGCCCTCGGTTCAGACTAGGGCTGACTCCGAGTCCACGAATCCAAATCCAAGGCAAAACGTTCATATAAATAGTTCGTAATACAAAACAATTATCGAAGGTAAATCGAAAAATACGATCGAAAAATCTGAATACGTAACTAAGTACGTATTCTGGGAACGGGGTATTACACGTGGTGAACCAACTCAATTCGTCCCACACTAAACAGCCATTTCTCCAAACACAGCAGAATTATTTGCAGTGGCCGCCCACTGAAGCCGAGGCGGAGGCGCAGTGGCAGCTGTAGTAGCCGTCTCAACGTCGCAGTACCCTTGCAGAATGTCTCCCTCTTCGGTGGCGAACCCGGGGGATGAGCATGACTAGCCAGCAGTGGTGCGTGATTGTGCGGATGGAACATCAGCAATCGAGGGTTAGATACGATTGGCCGTTGAGGAAGAAGAGCATGATCTCGTTTGTGTAGGACCGGAGCTCCAGCGGCGCGTTCCAGCAGTCCAGCAGACTGTCCCCTTCCTTGGCACCGGTTGCTAGCCGCGCCTCGAGAGAGTTGGGTTCACTGGGGGGAGATCGTGGGCCACGGCGAGGCCGGAGAACAAGCCATTGCGAGGGCCATAGCAGCTAAGTTTTGGAGGGGAGATGAGAATGCTTGGTAAACTAACAAGGAGAGAGTGACGGATGCAAGAGGAAGAAGGTGAGGTGGTATTTATAAATGGAGGGGGTTAGGGCATAAAGCTTGGTCTCATAATGTGTCGCTTGAGTGGCTAATCATGGAACTCCAATGGACTGATCCACGATTAAAGCTAATTAAAGTTTGAGACGCAGCCATTTGCATTATTTTTGTAACGTAACAGTTATTATTCGTGAATCTGTGATGCGTGATGGTCAATAATTAACCACCTAATCTAAGCTTCGATTTTGACTTGATACTTATATTTCGCTTTAAAGGGGATAAAAAAAAATCATCCATTAATATTTAATAGAACAAAATCAGTCGTTAAGAATCCTTGGGTCGGATTTAGATCCGCTAGTAGTCATTTTTCAGTCAAGAAATATGTTTTAAGTTAGCGGGTTCGGGTTTTAAATTCCAAAACCCGCTAATTATCCACAAGGACCACAACACTCGTGTTTCTCAAGCGAATTTCCCATCGGCGGGTCCAACATCAGTCTTCCCTCCTGCGACCCTCTCTCTTCTGAGTCGATTTCATCATACTCAAACGAAGGGAGATGGCGACGAGCGGAGCGGCTGTGCAGCTCCCTCGGAAGGAGGTGAATGTGCTAAAAGGTCACGAAGGCTCCGTACTCGCCGTTAGATTTAACGGCGACGGAAACTACTGCCTGAGCTGCGGCAAGGACCGGACCCTCCGCCTCTGGAACCCCCACCGAGGGATCCACATCAAGACCTACAAGTCCCACGGCCGTGAAGTCCGCGACGTCCACGTTACCTCGTACGTATTCACTTACAAAACCCTAAAAGTTATATCTTTCTTCATCGATTGTTGTTTACAAAGGGGAAGAAATGAAATTGAATTGATTTTTTTTGTTCAGGGACAATACGAAGCTGTGCTCGTGCGGCGGAGATCGGCAGCTCTTCTATTGGGATGTCTCGACCGGGCGAGTCATCCGTAAATTCCGTGGGCACGATAGCGAGGTTTGATCTTCTTCTTCTTTTTTTTAAATTTCATTGTAGTAAAATATTGATAATGTTAAGTCCTATCAGCCGAAGAATCTGGGGATGAATCATGACAAAGTTTCCAACTTTTTTTTTGTAATTAATTTAAAACAGCCATTCTTACAAACAACTTGAATTCAAAAAGAAACATAGACATAGTTAATAAGTAAAATGTGCATTTATGAAGAGGGATTCCTCAAACTGTCAAGATTAATGAACTTGCACTGAAGATTCTGAAAGTTTGTGTTATTCATGTAAATCAGTGAAATCTTGGGTGATGACCTCCATGAGAAGAACATTCAATTTCATCTCCCAATAAAAAATGATACTGAGCAATGAGGTAATCGATGGTGGGATGGTAACCGGCACAGCTGTGGCTTGGGCCCGATCTGATGATTGAAAACCACCTTAATCAACTGCATCCAAACTTAGTAAGGATACTTAGAACTGGTTTTGGAAGATTTTACAGCACCTAGAGTACAGGGATGAATACGAAAAACATGTCATGATGCTAGGCAGACTGTAACTTCCATTGTGTAGAGAATCCATGTGAGTCTTGAATGCCTGAGCTGTAATATGTCATTAGAGGGAGTAGACCAACTTTGATGCCTATGCAAGTAATCTCTGGAGGTTAGCTTCCATTAGACCGACTTGCAAGCACCACCTATGATTGGAAGAGGGGGATTAACTGATTAAGAAACTCAGGTAAATTTTTATTGCTTACAGAGGCTGGATAATCTGGAAGGATGGAACTGATGGTATATACAGAGAAGAATGTGGGAAGAAAGCATTATTAACAAGGCATGGTTTAATACTATTGCACAGGTGAACGTTATTAATATTACAATCTTGTTAAGCTGGTGAGAAGCTATGGACGCAATGTGAGTTTCAAAGAATGTCTTATCATGAAGAATACGAACAAATCTGGTTTAGATGGGAGCCATCACGATTTGGTTAAAGCATAACTTTGATGGATTCATGATCAATTGCCAACAAAACTGAGGCTGGATTTTTGGGTGGAGTTCACGTTGATCTGGTTGTTGGGGCATGGTACATTTCGCCTTGAGGCATTGGATGTTCCTTGAGTTGAAAGCACTAGGGAGGGTCTTACTTTGCTCTTTTTTTGTTAGCATTCCAATGGCCACCAAACTATGCATTGAATGGGTTTCATATTTAATTATAAACAGATTCTATGGACCCTAGCCAGGATAGCTCTCTATTGAATGCACTTGTAAGGCTTCCATACAGCTCCTGGGAGGATTTTTGAATTTGCCACTAATTCCGCGAGGCAAATTATTGTGCCAATAATTGGATGTTGAAGGAGGGGAGTGAAGTCACAATTGTATCTTTGTGATAATTTTCCTAGAGAATCGCTGCATCTAGTTGTGGCAGATATCAGAAGTAAACTGTACTCAACAAAATATGATATGGAATGTTTCAGATTTGTTAGTAATTTTCTTTTTAATAAAACTGACCTTCAAAAAGATTTTCGTTTGTCTTTACTTCTTTAATTTCCCCTTTTTAAGCATCATCGGTCAGCCTGAATCAAATTTCCTTTAAACAGTGAGTTTCAACTTGCTAATATTTTTCTCTTTTGTAGGTTAACTCTGTTAAGTTCAATGAATATGGATCTGTAGTCGTATCTGCTGGATATGATCAGTCAGTTCGTGCATGGGACTGTAGATCTCAAAGTACAGAGCCAATTCAGGTTAAGTTTCCATTCCTTTACTCCTATTTTTTCTGAATCATACATATTGACTTTGTCATGTCTTGAAAGCTTATGGTTTTATCATTAGGTCATCAATACATTTTCAGACAGTGTGATGTCTGTTGTTTTGACAAAAACTGAAATTATTGCGGGAAGTGTTGATGGTACAGTTCGCACCTTTGACATTCGTATGGGCAGGTAAATTCTTTGTCTGAATTAAGGTTTACCTGATCCTGTAAATTACATTGAGGTTTACTTGTATGTCAATTGTTACTAAATGAATTCAATATAAATGGAGACTAAATGTTGTTCTAATGATTTCTTTCCCCTTCTATAAACTAGAGAAATGGTTGATCAATTGGGGCATCCTGTCAACTGTATCTCATTATCAAATGATGCGAACTGTGTGTTAGCTAGTTGTTTAGATTCTACTCTACGTCTTCTAGACAGGTACAGATAGCAATCTGTCTGTTTCAAAGATGAGATACTTCTTATAAATGTTCCTATAAACTCTACTCGTATTGCAGGTCCACTGGAGAACTTTTGCAAGAGTACAAAGGGCATACCTGCAAGGTAGGAATTACAATGAAATCTTAGTTTCCACCAGTTCATCTTTTAAGATAATTGCTTGGTTCTTTTGGACTTGTTTTACTTCTTAAGTTCCTACCTTTTTCAAGTGTCTTCCATGGAATCAATCTATCCATACACAGCAGCTTGGTTGCTTTTTCAAGTGGCTCTTTTAGACCTATTTCTGTTATCCTGTGCAGTCTTTCAAGATGGATTGCTGTTTGACCAACACTGATGCTCATGTTACAAGCGGATCTGAGGATGGTTATATTTTCTTCTGGGATTTAGTAGATGCCTCCATAGTTTCAAGTTTCCGAGCGCATGCGTCTGTGGTAAGTTTAGTAGAAAGTATAAATTTACCAGATATTGTTATACTGTTATAGCTTGAAGTTCATCCAGATAGTATCATCTTCTTTAATGATTCTTAGCTTGTTAACCAGCTAAGCCAGATTTTCTTGCATTTCATATCTCTTTTCATCATTTATGGTTTGTCAGTTGTGATGATAATTTACTTTCTGGAGTTCACACTTAATGTGCACAACAATATTATAAACTACTTCAAAATGAGTTGGAAACCCTTTTGTCATTGAACCATTTCCGGACAGATACAAACAAGTGTTGTTTCCCTTTGGACTAAGATGTTCATAATTGTCTTCATTTGCGTCTTCAAAAGAACTCTCAGCTTATATAGTTCAGCAAATGAGAGGCAATATAATATGTCCAACTAACATGTTGCCAGTGATGTCAAAAACAAGAGAAAACACCGAGATTCGACAACAGAAGCGTGAAAGCGATCTAACGTAGCAAGCAATAAAGTAAATCACCACAAACAAGAACATCAAATTTAATGTGGTTCGGCCAAAGCTAGGCCTACGTCCATGAGGAGAGAAATTTTTATTAAAACAGAGAAGAACACAGGAGTTACAAGAATCTCTCTCTCACAACTCTCAATGGTGGAATCTTTGATTTCTACTTGACTTGTTCGACTTGCCTTCAAAGACCATCCCAAGGGTATTTATAGGCCCCTAGGATTATCCTAGTCCTTCTTAAACTTCGGCAGCACTGCCAAAAGATGAAACCCAAAAGAAGAGAACTCGAAATCAGAATCGCAATCGAAGTTTGAAACAGATTTGGAAATTGGACCTCCGTTGCACCTTCGCTCCGAGATCAAACCACTCTGGAATCGGATAAGTTCACTCTGAGACTAAGTCCGAACGCATGTTGTGCACGACTGTGAAATTCGAACTTAAAACTCCAAACTTTATACTCGACTCTTAACGATTTTTGTCGACCCACGTAATGACTCTGCGTATGGCCGCGGAATCGGCAAGGCAACAATTTGGGCGGAGTATCTTTTCGGAGTATCTTCTATCTCTGAAACTTGGAACTCCACCTTGATCTGAACTCTTCTCCAATGAATTGAGGCACCCAAAATTAACAATTTCCACCTTGACTCACATTCATTGAGTCCAATTTGTAGAACTTGGCGTCCGATCTTTCTCCCCCTTTTGTGACTTCAGATGCCTCTCTCCCAAGAACCTGCTCTTCACTTTATATTTGGAGAACCTGGATGAAGTTCAAAGATGCTCTGAACTTTTTCACCGGGATAATCTTTGCCATCATGTTTGTCAGATCTTCTTTGTATTGATCTTCACCAAGTCGACCACTTTGTCATTTACGACGCATTGGCGTATCTTATGATACGTTACATCAATGTGCTTCGCCCGTTTATGATACATATATTCCTCAGTAAGATGAATAGCACTTTGATTGTTTCAGTGAACGTGAGCTGAATCTTGAATGATGCCAAATGTCTCGATCAATTCTCTCGACCACAAAGCTTTCTTAGATGCCTCAACTGCAGTCATGTATTCCGCTTCTATTATTGAAGAGTTACCATGTCTTGCAATTCCGTCTTCCAACTAATAACACACTCAGCTTCCCTGAATACATAGCCCGTCGTAGATCTCCGCTGATTAAGATCTCTTGCATAATTTGCATCAACATAGCCTTGTAATATCCTAGTCTTTCCCATTTTCAATCTCTGAAATTCCAAGTCTAATGTCGCAGTCCCTCGTAAATATCGCAACGCCCACTTCACTGCTTCCCGATGTTGCTTGTCTGGATTCGACATGAACCGACTTATTATACTAACTGTATATGGTAAGTCAGGCATAGTGCAGACCATAACATACATGAGTGATCCCACTGCACTAGTATATGGTATTCGAGACATCTCTTCCTCATCTTTCGATGATTGTGGACACTATTTGGAGGATAATTTGAAGTGACCTACCAAAGAAAAACTGACCGCTCTTGCTTCTGTCATGTTGAACCGTTTCAACACCTTTATAACATAGTTCTCTTGGGATAGTCAAAGTCTGCCTGTACCTCTGTCTCGAGTGATCTCCATACCTAAAAACTTATTGGCTTCTCTTAAATTTTCATGTCAAATTATCTCTTTAGCTAAACTTTAATCTTTTGGATATGTGCTTTATTCTTTACAGCAATCAACATATCATTTACATACAACAGCAAGTATGTCGGATCATCATAATTCTGCTTGAAATAGACACAACCGTCATACTCACATCGGGTATAGTTGGCCTTGACATGAAAGAGTCGAATCATTTGTACCACTACCTGAGAGACTGCTTAAGTCCATAAAGGGACTTCTTGAGAAGACACACTTTGTTTTCTTGTCCTTCCTGAATGTACCCTTCAGGTTACTTCATGTATATCCTCTCGTTTAGCTCACCGTACAGAAATATTATTTTGACATCTAACTGCTCCAACTTTATATCAAACTGAGCTATTATCATCAACAACATCCGAATAGATGTATGTCTGACTACATGAGAGAAGATCTCATTATAGTCAATACCATCCTTCTGAGCATATCTCTTGGCAATTAACTTTGACTTGTACTGCTCATTGTCTTTCTTTCGGAAGACTCATCTATAACCTATTGTCTTGGAGTTTTTTGGAAGATTCATCAACTCTCATGATTATTTTTTATTCAAAGATTTCATCTCTTGTTTCATGGCTATAATCAACTTGTCACTGTCATCTGCCTCGATCGCCTCCCTATAATTGCTTGGAACTCCTGTTTCTGTTACTAATGAGAATGAGACATGATCATTTTTTCAGCCATATCTTGTTGGTGGCACCGAAACTGTCTGACCGCCTCAACAATCTAGGTTACTGCTGAGTAGCTCCCTGCTCGTCTCCATCTGAATCTTAGGAATTCTTATCTGACCAATCAGGCTTTTTAGGGCCATCTAAAAGCTCAACCTCCTTTGTTTGAGAACCTGCTAAACTGTCTAGAGTTTCATCTTGTGCCTTATCTTTCGTCTTTGACCTTTCTTGCAACATTGATTCTCCGTAAAAGACATCTCTGCTGGTAAAGGCACTCATTTTTTTAGGATCTCAAAGTCTAAAACTCTTAATTGCTTTGGTGAACCCAATGAAAGTGTATCTCCTAGACTTGGACTCCAGTTTTTTCGTTCTGACTATCAATCAAACTGTACGATGGGCAACCGAAAATTCGTAAGGTTGAATAATCCATATACTCTTCTCGTCATATCTCCCCTGGGATCTGAAGATCAACGGCTGTAGATCGTGACATGTTTACTAGATTGCATGCGTGACTCACCACCTCAGCCTAAAATCCTTCTAACATGTCAGCATGTAACCTCATACTGTGGGCACACTCTGTAATTGTCCAACTATACGCTCTTCTACTCCATTCTGTTCTGGTCACTCTGGAATACTTAACTGGTGTATGATGCCTTCACCTGCCAAGTAAGCTTTGAACTCTGCGGATGTATGCTCTCCTCCATTGTCGGACCTCAAGAACTTCACCTTTCATCCTTTTTGTTTCTCCATTATGTTTTTCACACCTTGTACTTCTGAAATACCTCCAATTTCTACTTCAAGAAGTACACCCACACTTTTCTGGTGAAGTCATCTATGAACAAGACATAGTACCTTGCACCCAATATTTAAAATAACGATAACGTAACAATAATATTTTTTCTTTGTTATGTTAACATAGGTTATAACGTAACGCATAATGTAGGCTACGAGATTTAATATTTATTTAATAAAAATAAATATATATACTATATTTAAGAATTTTTATAAATAGAAAAATAATTTAAAAAATCAAAAAAATATCAAAATAAAATACATTTAGCAAGTCTCACAGTAATTTTTAACGAGCACGAGAAACCGAGGTGCTCCAATGTTGTGCGCTAGTCAATTGAAGAGAGATCGATGACGAATTCCATTAATTGAAAAAGTTATGTGGTTCTTCGATTTTTTGGAGCTTTACGTCGGTGAGTTCCTCATCAATTGAAGAGAAATCAAAGAGAGAGGAATTAGGGTGCTTCGATGCTCGCCGATGGGAGAGATGCAATTGAAGTGAAGCTACAAAGAGAGGAGGAATTGCAAAGAGAGGAGGAATCACACGAGAGAGTCGTCGCCGTCATCGACTGCAAAGAGAGGAGGAACTGGGGTGCTTCGATGCTTCGCTCGCCGTCGCCAATTTCATGTCAATTTTGTCTGGGTAGAGAAATTACTTCACTATTTTTATTTAGCAACCCGTGTAAATAACGTGAGTTACGAACATTACGTTATTTTCGTAATGTAACGTTCATAACGCTTCAGAAAACGCTTGTTACTGGGGGATTGCATTTTTTGCGAGTATTATATAATGATGCCGTTTTGTTCTGTAACGGGTTATAATGAGTTACATAACGGGTTTTTTAATACATTGCTAGCACCCCCAATGCATGCTACTGGCGAAAGTTCCCACACGTTTGTGTGTGTGAGATCTAGTAAGCCTTTTGTCTTGTGTTGTGATGTAGAGAAAGCTACTTTACACTGTCTACCAATAATGTAAAATTTAAATAGATCGAGTTTGCAATATTTGATACCTGATAAAACTCTTTTACTGTGTAAGGCTTGAAGACTTCACTCGGCCCTGTGTTCGAGATGTATGTGTCAAGGTCTTGTAGTGTCCTCCATTGCTGCTGAAGCGTCACCAACAATAACACTTCTGATCATCTTGTACAAGTTCGTCGTTCGCTTTCCTTTGAGAATTGTCATGGAGTTCTTGGTAACTTTAACACCTTCATCTGCACCTGAGAACTTGTACCTTTGAGCTTTCAAAGCTCTCAATGAGAGAAGATTCTTAATAAGATCTGAAACGTGTCACACGTTTGTGAGGGTTTCGTATCTGTCCATCAAACATCTCCATGCGAATATTGCCAATACCAACTGTCTTGCATACGACATCGTTCCCCATCAAGACTGAGCCTCGATCGAAAGGCTTGTATGTGCTGAACCACCCCTTTTTTAGGCACATGTGGTATGCACCCCGAGTCAAGTAATCAAGCATCTGAGTACTTTTTCTTTCCTGATTGAGCTGTCAAGATATCACATGGTTTCTTATCTGCTTCTTCAACAACACGGGCTTGTTCTGACTTTCCAGTGGTTCCAGTCCTATCAGTATTCTTACCGCTTTTCTTCTTTAGCATCTCCTATACTTGATTTTTTTTATGTGCCTTGATTTTCTGCAGTAGTAGTAGGCATTACTGTTAGAAGCGCTTGGATTCCTTTTGTGTCCTTTATTCCGTGATCTCTCCTCTACCCTTTGATAATCAATCTTGAAGCTCCTCTGTGGAAGCGGTCTTCCTCATTAACTCGTTCTAAAGCATATGTCAGACGTCTTTCAACTGTAGGGTTTTCTTTCCGTACATGATGATGGTCGTCAAGTGGTCATAACTTAGTGAAAGAGGAGAGTAAGAGAAGAGCTTTGTCTTCTTCTAGCTTTACCTTGAGAGCCAATAAATCACTCAAGATCCTATTTAAAGTATTGAGATGTTATAGGATATGCGTACATTCCTTTTCCCGAAGGCTGTATAACTGCTTATTCATGAAAAGTTTGCTCGACTATTCGACATGACTCTCCAGCTTACACCAAAGTTGAGCAATTGTCTCCTCGTTCATGACATTGTAGAGAATCTCGTCTAATAGGCGTAGTATGATCATCGTCTTAGCACGGAAGTCATTGTCGTTTCGCTCGTCATCCTCCATCTTTGATGGCTTCTTCTTTCCTTATAGGGCTTTGTGAATACCCTCCTTCACGAGCAACGCCGTCACCCGCATCTTCTACAACAGGAAGTTTGACTTCCCGTTGAATTTTTCTACCTCGAACTTGGTTGTGATCGTCTTGTTAGCCATCGTTCTCGTACTAATTGATGTGAAAAAGAAAAACAACAAGAGAAAACACTGAGATTCGGCAACGAAAGCGTGGAAGCGATCTACCGTGGCAAGCAATAAAACAAATCACCACAAAAACAAGAACACCAAATTTAACGTGGTTCGGTCAAAGCTCGGCCTACGTCCACGGGGAGGAGAAATTTTTATTAAAACAGAGAACACACGAGTTACAAGAATCTCTCTCGCACACTCTCAATGATGGAATCTTTGATTTCTACTTGTTCGACTTGCTTTCAAAGGCCACTCCAAGGGGTATTTATAGACCCCTAAGATTATCTTAGTCCTTAAACTTTAGCAGCACCGTCAGAAGATAGGAACTCAAAAGAAGGAAACTCGAAATCAAAATCGCAATCAAAGTCTGAAACAGATTTGGAAATTGGACATCCGTTGCACCTTCGCTCCGAGATCAAACCACTCTGGAATCGGATAGGTCCACTCTGAGACTAAGTCTGAACGCATGTTGCGCACGACTGTGAAATTCGAACTTAAAACTCCAAACTTTATACTCCGCTCTTAACGATTTTTGTCAACCCAAGTAATGACTCTGCGTAGGGCGGCGAAATCATCAAGGCAACAATTTGGGCGAAGTATCTTCTATCTCTGAAGCTTGGTACCCACATTGATCTGTACTCTTCTCCAATGAATTGAGGCACCAAAGCTAACAGCCAATGTATCCAAAACATGTAGAACTTATGTAGCAGTATAAGGTTCACAATTGCTTCCTGGATGTACTTTGTAATAGTGTTTTAAGGGAGAGCATTGCATAGCATGGAGTGCATACTTCAAATGCGCTTGCTCTTTTGGCCATAGGTGCCTCGGCAAGTTATCTGGCAGCAATACATAGGATCATGAGTTTGGTCATAATTTTTTTTTCCAACCCTTCCATGAAAACTTCTCAACTTGGAGTCCATGATTGACAACTAACTCTATTTTGGTGGAGATTGTATGAAGGACATAATGGGGTTCATCCTTGAGTCAGCAGTCCAATTTGACATACATGCGTGAAGATTGGGTAAGGGAAACCCCCATAGACGGCAACTAGAATTCCTTGGCAACATTTGACACCAAGCTGTTAGTTCTTTGAGAAAATGAAACTAGGTATTACTTGCTCCCACATTTTTTCTCTATTCTCTATATAGTCATAAAATGCAATACCTGGCATGGACAAAAATTTAGAAAACCGGTGTAGGGGTCATTGGCCAGAAGGGTGAGCCCAAGATCCAAGATCCGGCATAGTCTTTCGTGCAGGTCCAAAAATAAGAATGATATGACACTTTGTTAAAACAATTTCCAAAAGGTAGAATTGATTGCTTTCACCACCTGCCCAAAGACTCCTTCAAAGATTAGACAGTATTTTGATCGGTTTGTCAACTTGGCGTCAACCGTCACTTAATTAGTGTTAAATTGTTGGGCCGAGGAAATTGTGCAATAGAGAGACTTGCCATAATCCTAAGGGCTACTTGCAATCCTCCAAATTCTCCTACTTCAGGGAAAAGATCTATAGTAAGGGGAGAGATTGATAAATTTGTTATAAGAAACTACATTCAACTTCGAGACATGCATAAAGCCAAGAGCCAATCAGAACACATCCATATAATGATTTTGTAAGAAAATTGCAAATTTCATATAATGAACAAGTTATGTGGAAGGCCTCATAAATATTTATACCTAAACTGTCATACCTTGAATCCATGGCTAAAATAGAATTGTATCAGAGATTAACACAAAATGGAAATAATGAACTCCAAGTCAATCTGGAGGTTTCCAAAGCAGTTAAATGCAAACCACCCTTCTTCTCTATGGTCCTTTCTGAAACAATGCAATTTGTCGGCATCCCTATTGAATTGATGAAGCAAGCTCAAGAAGGGTATAATCATATGTTCTGTTAATCCACTATCATCTCATACCACTGTTACACAATGGGGCCGTTTGGATTCAAGGAAGTGGGCGGAAGTGAGGAAGTGGGAAGTATCATTTCCCACTTCCGTTGTCTATCCAAAGTTCCAAACACCGGAAGAGGAAAATGAAAAAAAATCCGTTTTCCTTTTCTCTTTTTCTTTTTACAGAACCATTTCCTCATTTTCAAGATGTACAGTTAATTTTGTAGTCATGTAAATCTCATTTGTATTAAGTTGTACCTCAAGACAGTAAATTTTGTGGTCATGTGAATCTTACTTGCATTCTAATTATAATCTAATTTTTTTCATAATTAATTTTAATTTTAATATTATTTTACGATCAACTTCGTGATCAACCTTTCCACTTTCACTTTCACATTACCAACCAAACACCAGAAAAGACATTACACTTTTTCAATTACACTTCTCAACTACCATCCAAACACCGAAAAAGAAACACAAATTTTCATTTTTAGGAAAAGAATCATACTTCCTCACTTCCATCCACTTCTGGGCATCCAAACTGCCCCAATATGGAGAACTGATTCACAGCTGCACTTCCTGAAAAGGTGGTACATGAATACTAATAAATCTAATGCCCTTCACACAACAATTATGTGACATATAATCTGTCTAGATTTTTTGGAATCAGCTGCCATAATTTTTTTCTTTTAAAACCGTTGCCAATAGTTTGTTTATGGAAAGATAAATATACATGCTATTATTTATTTTTAATAAAGTTCAATGCTGTCATTTCTGCTGACATAGTGTATTAGATTACTAAAGTTCAATCCTGATTGTTATTGTATTAGGTTTTTATTTTATCTTCACAGTGCTCTATATCAGTGGTATTAAAGGTTAGAAGAGTTATAATCAAGTAACAAAGAATGCTTGTAATCTCTATTTTTTGTGGTGCGCAATTCTAGAGAAAAAAATAGGTAATATCAGTTATTCTTGTACATGCTCTAAAGATACTGACATTATAAAAGATTCAAAATAACTATTCACTCCCTTTTGAATTCCTGCATATAATTTGAGATAGTTAGCGTGCTATGTTCTTCGATACTATTTGCATATTTAACAAGGAAAATGTATCTATGAGCGAAGAACTGGTACTGATTTCTTTATTGTTGACAGGTGACAAGTGTGAGTTACCACCCAAAAGATTGCTGTATGATAACATCCTCTGTTGATGGAACTGTCCGTGTTTGGAAAACATGAGGAGAAGCAAATCGCTGTACCATCGTGGCCCTATGCCTCAGTGCTTGTAGATGCAACCCTGAAACGTCTATGCTCCCTAGTTGTGTATATCCAGCCATAGCCATATCCAACTCTGGAGATTTGGATGAAAAGGAAAACTGTTGAGATTATCAGGATTCAGCTGTATTACACGATGTGCATGGTTATCTAGAAGAATGCATTGGCTGCGAAGAGCATCCCAGATTGTGAAGCTGCTGTTTTGATAATCCAATCATGATTTGTGTGTTTTCTCATCTTCAAACTGGTTGTATTGGAAGATAAAGCTTATTTTGTACTCGATTCCGTGTATTCCACCCGTGATGTCTTCTGTTCATTGACTCTCATATCAACTATTTATGCGAATATCTCATTTGTTTCAAGTAATTCCTTCGTTTAAATTCAGTAATACATTTTTGTTTTGATATTTCAAAAGGAAGATGTATAAATGATACTCATCACCATTGAATAGTGAATCTGATCTCAACATTGCGTGGCTTGGATTGAAAAGCTTCAACCAACACAAAAAGTAATCAAAGACTAATACTAGAGAACCAAGACCCTCTCGCACATTTCCTCTAAATTGGTGGTCTAAATCTTGCTCTAATACTTTAAACAGCTGGGGACTACTGGAATCAAATTAGGATTTCCATGTCAGCCATTCAACAAGGTGACCAGTCGCGGTTCTGCAGTGTTTATTCAAGGAAAAATCACAGCAAGGAAGTTCCTTGAATTTCTTTCAAGATCATCTTTGACAACAATTTTCGATGGAACACGCTTAATCTTAGTTTTTCTGTTTTATACACATTAGCAATAAGGTCATAAAATTAGTAAATGAGAAATAAAGTAATGTAATTGTGTTCCTTTCTTAAGAGGTCAACTGATGCAAGTCTATTCCTGCACGCTAGCAAGAGTTTTTCAATTAGCATGGAAATCAACCAACTCAGTTCTCGTCCAGACATCAAGCAATGCAATCAGGTTGCACATGCTTATAAATACCAAACAAATCATCAAGAGAGAAGCAGAAAACCAAAAGTAAATTGAGCAGCATGGTTTCAGTTAATCTCTTTGCACTCTCGCCTCATGTGCCTTGCAGTTTGAACTTGTTCGCAGAGGTTGGATTTCAGCTTCAGCTTCAGTCTCTTTATGTTTAGATTTCTATTCTAACTTCTCTCTTTCCGTGATTTCTTCTGCGTTTATGCATGTATCATTTACAGATGTGAAGTTGAGAAAGCTCGACGTTGGCTATGCACCACATACCCAGATTTCGCCTCTCTCAGATACCCAGACCCCCACAGTTTGTCCCATCTCCTCCACCTCCGCCATCTGGACACCCGCCATCATCTCCAGGGATGAAACACTGAACCTGCAGCCATAATAACAGATGGCGTGGCGGCTGATTGCAGTAAATCAACACAAAACAATACAACCACGAATATGTGTTGGACTCCAAGAGCATGGCGAATGAACTGTTGTTGTATTTTGTTGTGCTACAATTAACTCCTTGTCAATATGCTAATTTCACTTTTCCTTTTATGTATCATCGAAAGGGGTAGCATATATGCTCCACTCTTGTTTACATATATACATGTTCAATTTTGCAAGCTCTATAGTATTGTTTGTTATAGCTTCGGTATCCAATCACTTAATAAGAGTGATTACATTTCTCCTCCCAGCATAGGATTTTAGATATTTATCATGTTATGTTCTTGGGTATATATTTTCTACATATCTAAACAAGGAAAAATTGTATCATGAGCGAAGAACTAGTACTGATTTCTTTCTTGTTGACAGGATTGCGATATGGTAACTGTAACTCCTATGGTTTTGATGAATAAACCTATAAATTTAGTTACTAATAATAAATTGGATTAGTAATGTTTTCTTATTTCAAGATAAGACATTAGGATAATTAAAACTCCACAAATTTCAAGTAACATCAAGCTAGAAGAGCTATTAGAGTAAAGTTGATCAAGCTCCACCCAAGCAACATCAAATTAGAAGAGCAAGAAGGAGTAGAAGAATATTTGAGTTACAAATTTCATTCAAAATAGAAATTATATAAGTAATCAAATGAGTGATCTTTATTATCAACATTTATTGGGCACAAATGAGTTACTACAATCTTAGTTCTACTTGGTACAATTTTATAGTAGAATTTTCATTCTACCACCTTACTTTTTATAATCTTATCACCCAGTTTTTCATTCGACCAGTTTTGTCCAGAAAATGCCACCAAAGAAATTTTCTTTGACACGTTTAAATCTGTTCTTGTTTTATCTCAGTACTGGTTATAGAGATTCTAACTTGTGATCACTTCTTTCTAGTCCCACATGAGTTGTACTTTCTCTTTGTGTCCCCATTACTTTGATTTGATTATATTATACACAAGTGGACTATACCTCCCTGCTAGTTCTAGCTGAGAACCATTCCTTTTGTGACATTCTGTCTCTCTTTTCTTCTTTTGCTGCAGACTGTTTTGACAGTACCCTCTACTGTCTATTCTTTACAGCTGGATATAGGGGGGGCAATTCAGACCCGACCCGCCAGACCCGACCCGACCCGACCCAGAGTAAGTGGGTATGGGTTTGAACTATACGGGTTTGGGTCGTAATCGGGTCGACCCACCAGACCCGATTAATAAATGGGTCGTGTCGACCCAAACCCACCAAACCCGCTAAGACCCATTTACCTTTTATATTTTTGATCCAGAGATTTTTTTTGGGAATCATTTATCATTTCCGCTCAGGGACTTCATAATTTAGCTCTCCATCCTTTCTTCATCAAAATCCAATACACCATACACATTGCACAATCTTCTATGAAAAACCTAAAGCCCCTTAATTTTAACTACATTCTCATAAATAAACAAAATTATATTACATAAACAATCCCTGAGTTTGTCTCAATCCCACTAATACTTTCACCTTTATTTCAGAGAATAAGAAGCATTGCATTTGATATACATGATTTTATGATTTTTAACTTATTGAAACCAATATTATGCCACTGTCATCTACTTATAGAATGCAAGAATAAGGTTCCTACAAACATTTACCGCTAACGGGTCGACCCGACCCGGCCGACCCATTTAGTTAAATGGGTCAAATGGGTCGGGTCGGGTCGACCCACATAATACTGGGTCGGGTTTGGGTTTGGATTTTTGACCCATATAAATAAATGGGTCGGGTCGACCCGACCCGATATGGGTCGACCCATTTAAGACCCGACCCAATTAGACCCGACCCGACCCAATTGCCACCCCTAGCTGGATATATAGCTGTTGGGTATACATTTGGAGAGAAAATTCTTTCCTCTTTCCCTCTCTCAGGCCTCCATGTCTTCTCTCTTGTAAAACTGTAGCAGTAGCATTTAATTGCCCATAGTTTTGCACCAACATTGATATCTCTTCATCTGGCTCCATTTAATGCTTCAACGGGCAGAGGTTGCTGCCTCTCTAACAGCTGGATCCCCTCTTCTTCTTACTGCCTTGGTCCTTAAAAAAGGCTCTGTTCATTTATTATGAATAACAAAAAATCAGTGAGAAATTAAAGAGCAATTCATTTCTCAAAGTTTTAACTTTCAGATCCTTCATTTTTTCAAAAAGAGTAGTTGTTGAGCTAATCATTTAATTCAATTTCTTCGACAATCTCTCATCTCAAAGGAGTGTCAAGCATTCAATTCAAGAGACATTCTACACTTCATTCTTCTCTCTATTTATTAAAGAATCTTGGTCCTATTGTTCTCTTTTCTCTTAAACTCTTTTGATTATTGATGAAGGCTTACATTATTGATTACATTGAGTATCTAACTGTAACATCTATTTTGCTTTATTCATTTGCGTTAATATTAGTTCTCCTTATTGTGTTGGAGAACAAACTCTATTATGATCTTTGCTATTGTACCTCAGGAAAGAGGTGGTGTGAAGATTCAAGCTCGGTAAAAGTCTTAGTTGTTGGCCCGGAGGCCTTCCTCTCTAGTTTTGATGATGATTGACTCATGTAGTTATGTTTACTAATAACCTTGTGATTTTAGTTACAGATCATATAACAAGATATTAGTTGGTGATTGCTTCAAAAAGAGGAGTTGGAAGCTTTCACATGGTGATTCCCGAGCCCGAGCGTCAAGATCATTCATAGCCATGCTCGTTGGATCACGGTGTTTGGACCGAGTCGACTTGAAGATGAAGATCGTCAAGAAGACTTAGGTATCCTAGTGTTTAGTGTGTTTAGATCCATTTGTAAAGCTTAGAATAGTTGATATGCTCAAGTGCACAATACACACACGTTTTGGTTTTGATATTAGTTTTCATGAATAATAGATCAAAATAAGTTTAAATGGTTTATATGTATAGTAGATGTTTTCTATTCTATACATGCATGCTTAACTTTTAAACAAACTTATTTTGACTTCCCTATTCATGTATTGAAAAATTCAAGTTTGGTAAAATACAAGTTTTGGTTTTTGGTAAAAATGATAAGACTCAAAAATAGTTTATATTGCTTGATATTTGAGTTGAAATATTTATCACATGTTTATATATCAATGCAAAATGTTAAAACTATTTTTGGGAATTTTTAGAAGTGTTAAAAGATTTATTAAAATATTTCTAACATGTTTTTCTGACCCAGTTTCTGACCCAGGCTGTGGCTGACAGGCCAGGTCGGTCGACCGCACCAAGGGCCGGTCGACCGTTGCGGTCGACCGACGTGCACAGCCTTGTGCACGTCTGGCAGACACAGGGCGGTCGACCGGGCGGTCGACCGGACCAGAGAGCCTTGCTCTCTGTATCTGGGTGGTCGACCGGAACAGAGAGTCTGCTCTCTGTATCTGGGCGGTCGACCGGACGGTCGACCGGATTTCCCCAACGGTCACATTTCTGACCGTTGGCGGTCGACCGGGCCGGTCGACCGCAGGCCTGTCAGGCTGCCAGATCAGCCTAACGGCTAGTTTTCTGTTTGGGCCTATATAAACCCCATTCCTTTGGGATTTTGGCCAAGATTTTCTAGAGCAAAAATTCCCCATTCTCTGGTTTTAAAAACAAGTTTACAAAAGAGTTTAAAGAGTAAAAAGATTCATTTCATTTGTTTTAAGTGTTTTGTTATTTTCAAAGAAAATAGGTTTTTGGGAAATTGGTTTATTGTTCTTCATTTCAATATCTATTTGGTATTTTTCCAAGAGTATTTCTTTAATCAAAACACTTTGATTTTCCACACTTGAGCTATCTTCTATCCTAATCTATTTAGGATCTTTTGTTTTGTGGAAAAGAAATTGTTTGAGGTTTTCTAAGCCTCCAAGTTGTAAACCCTCATTTGTTGGTTGCTCCCTCTTTGGTAGAGGTTGAGGTTGTTGTATTGGGTTGGTGTTTGCTCCCTCTTTGGTAGAGGTGGAGATTGTTGTTTACTCCCTCTTGGTGAGGTGGAGTTGGAGATTGGTTGTAACCCTCTTTGGTAGAGGTGTTGGTTGTTGTTTGGCTACGGGCCTACCCCTCGGTTGTGAGGCGGTGTTTGAGAGAGGAGTTCGGTACTCCTTGTGTTGTAACAAATCCTCCTCGGTGGAGGTTTCCTCGGTGGGAGTATAGTGGATTGAAAATCCTTTTCGGTGAAGGTGGGGACGTAGAGCTAGGGGCTCGAACCTCGAAACATATCTTGTTGTTTGCGTTTGATCCACTTGTCTCTAAACTCTCTCTCTTTTATTTGTGCAAAGCATCATTCATTCATTCATATCATATTTGCTTGTGTTATCCTTGCATTGATTCATATTGCTTATTCATTATATGCTTGGATTGTTTGTGTGTGCCTCACTTGTACTTAACCACAAGAGCTTCATATAACACCTCAACCCTTATCTAGGGGAATCAAGAGGAGTTAGTCCAGAGCCCTTCACGGGGAATTCGGCTACACTTGTGTGTTGTACTAAGTATGTTGCAATTAGTTTTTAAGCTTCCGCATTTAGCGCATTTAGTTTCTAGATTAGCACTATCACCTATTCACCCCCCATCTAGGTGTTTTCATTAGTGGCTGAAAAATCCAAGCTTAGGGAAAAGCCTTGGTGGTTTTAAATCCTTGTTTCAGCAAGATTCTTTAATGGATTTGGAGAACTTACGGAGGAGACCTCTAGGTGGTGGATGTAGAGGAGTTTTCGAACCACCCTAAAATCATTGTATTACTCTCTCTTATTATTTACTATTGCATATTTATTGTTGCTTACCTCTATTGTTGCATTAAACTGTTTCAATCAACTCTGCTGATTCTACCGCCTTTTCTGTAGTTCAGTTTCTGACCTTACCGGCTAACTGGAGATTCTACCAGTTATCACAGTATTGTATATTTTCTGTTAATTAGTTTTATAATTACCCTTGACTATTCATCCCCCTGTAGGGTCCAACAATAACATCCAATGATGATGACATTGTGTTTATCAGCATTTGGACACTATAGTGGTCAAAGTTTGACTACGATCACGATGATGACTCATATCCAAGTTACCAAGAGATTTTTCCAAGACATTCACAAGTCTCTGATCCATCCTAGATCCTCCGCCTCTCCTCGTCTTTCCGGGGCTACTCCATTTCAAAAACATTCAAATCCGGGACCATACCTACCACATCTAACTTTTTCGAAGTCAGTTTCCATTCATCTTTCCTGAAGTCACCCTCCACCCGAAGATCCTTCTATTCCGGAGCCGTCTCCCACTATTCCGTGGTCCTCTCTGAGCTTCGGAACGTTCAAGATCTCCGCCAATATTCAAGCAGCTCAATTCTCCCCACGTTGAAAACATGTAACACGTTTACATTAAAGTGAGAGGTTATACATGGCAACAGATTAATGCAATCGCGAATAATTAACGCCAGTGATTACGACCGTTACAACAAATTCAGTACGTGCAGGTCGTGCAGTTACAATCATCTGTCAATTCCACCTCCACACCAACATCCATTTCAGATACATATGATCCTTCTTCTCTTAGGAGAGGAGGATCAATCATTTTCCTAATCCTCAGAGCGCGCACAACACCACGACATTGAAAGTTTTCCTGTTTCAGTTCACCATTCCATTACACTAGCAGTTCCCTGTACTAGTACAACCAATACATTGAAAGTTTTTCTGTTTCAGTCCAGCATTCCATTACACTAGCAGTTCTCTGTTCTAGTCCATCTAATGCACTGAAAATTTTTCTATTCCAGTCCACCATTACATAACAGAAGTAATCCCCAACTCGGTCCACCCATTTTAACATTCTGTCTACTAATTCTCATGCCCGAAGGTCTTAGGACGACACTACACTGGTGCTCATAACCTGAAAGATATCTTCCGTGTGTGCTCTGACAGGTAATATCCCAGGGAGCGATCACACTTTGCTTGTGTTAGGTCTAATCCACGATAAGCCGATTTTAACTACCACAGACACTAGAAACAACTTGCTGTATTGAGACTATCCACGCCTCAATGCATATAAACGCAATATTTAGAATTGGACAAAAAGAAAACTGTCTAATCAACTGGATTGAGCTATACTACACAACCTTTGCATAGTTACTTAGATGAATGCAATGACTACGAAAAGCATCCTGAAATCTTGAAGCTGCTGTAATTTGATGATCTACTCGATCTATGAGCATGCTCATCTTCAAACTGGTTGTATTGAGGAGAGAACTAGTTTAATATTTGTGTATTCTATCCGAGAAATCTTTTTTCGTTGGAATTTCTTATCAATTATTGTTATGAGGAGTGAGCAGACATTCACTTGTTTCAGGTAATTTCTTCATTCAAAGCAAGTGATAAATTTTGTTCTACGTAAAAGAACAAAATTTAGTCTATTATTATATGTGAATGACTCACAGTTAGATCAAAGAACCGTGTGGGTAATTTGAACAGATTAAGTCCAACACAAACCATTCATAGACTGCACATTGCAACAAAAACCAGCTAATCAAGGAAGAAATTCAATTTATAAATTAAGAGAACAATTCAACAGTAAACAAGGAACTTAAATAAATGATCAAGGGGCATGAATTATGGGTCTGTTTGGCTGTCATAATTGGCGGTATTTTGTAAGTCGTAATTAATAAATTTTTTTACGCTTGTAAATGGAGTTATATGCATATAAGATTTATGATATTTGGTTGGTAATGTAAAATTGTAAGTGAGAAAGTGTATTGTGTTTTATGTTGTTTGGTTGTCGTAATGTGTAAGTGGTAGTTGACCATAAAATTAACTATTTTGTGATTTAAAATTTTTAAATATTGCAAATAAATATTAAAAATACTAAATATTAAAAAAATTAATATTATAAAAAATAATACAAATTTGCATGACCATAAAATTAACTATAAGTGAGCTGCAAATGAGTGGTAATCGGGTTGTAAGTCAGTGGTAAATGAGTTGCGTAAGTCTTTTACGAATTACGATCCAAACAAACATTATAACTGTAATTGAGTTGTAAGTCATTTACGAGAATTATGATCTTTTACGAAACAAAGAGCCCCTAGGCATACTATCCATGCAAACCAAAGAATTTTGTTGTCTTAGAAGCTTTCTTCAGTTCCTTCTGTCAAGTTATTGTATACAAGCATGCATATTACCTCCTAGTTGCTCAAATGGAGAACAGAGAGTCTGCAAGTTTCTTAATTTCACCAGTCTCATCTTCCCTTTGATGTATTCAGATAAAAGAGAGACCACCTTGTGAATATTGCTTCTTGTGTTCTCGAGCTTCTTACTTGACTCCATGAGGGTGTGAAGGTCACGGCCGTTGGGCCTAAAACTAAATATAGAGAACTCTCATTGACTTCTTTATCTTCCATTGGTTTTCTCTTCAAAACATGCTTTTGTAACATTGACCCCCTTGGCTCCGCTGCTGATTTAGGTCAAATAATTGGTTCAAAAGCATAAGATCATTGTCATCTACTTACAGGAATGCCTATAAATGCCAATGAGTTGTCATCAGGAGAAGCAGCAGAAAGAAACATGGCCCATCTAAATTCCTTCATCCATTCTCTTCTTCTTGGTCCATTAGTTGCTGTCTTCTACTGCTTGCAATTTGAATTTGTGTATGGAGGTATAATTCTCTCGCTCTTCTCTGACGTTTGGACTTTCTATTCTTATTCTCTCTTTATGATTTCTTCTGCATCGTTTACAGATGCAAATGCCAGGAAGCTTGGAGATGGATATGGCGGCCGACCACCACCAACTCCGCAGAGAAACCCGCGAAGAGGTACAGGACACTTTATTTGATTGTTTCCATACATTCATAGAGTTTTTATAATGTTGATTATGTTCTCCATAATTGAAAATATGAGAAAAAAATAATAAAAGGACCTGGATGTTTTATGTTTACTTCTATCTTTAAATTTTCTTTTGTTAATGTTCATTTGAAAACGATTTTGTGCTTTCTAGGTTTTTTTTTTTTTTTTTTTTTAGAGATAAAAACGTGAGGTAAGAACTTCTGATTTTCATTATTAAGAACTTAATAAAACATTGTCAAGAAAGAAGTGTGCAAACTTGTATGGAACAATATACACAATTTGATTCTTCAAAGGAAAAAAAGAAAAAAGAAAAACTGAAGCTATCGGAACGCCCTCAAAGTCTGAAGCTCGGACCCATCCAACCGTTGACAGGCAGAACCGTCGCGACATTTGCAGCTCAGATCTGGCCAACTTGTGACCGGATCTCCCACCACCGCAGTCCTGACATCTCCCAGATCTCCCACCATCGGAGTCGTGGCATCTCTCTGATGGGTTTTAGGTATTACAAACAAACTTAAACTTTTAAGGGAGCATGCAACCTAAAACATGATCTGTGTTTTCACAATTGAATCTATAACTATGAACATAAAGAGAATCCTAATAACCTAATAAATCATTAAGATTACTACAGAAGAAAATAGAATTACATACCTTTTAGTTGTTGTAGCAAACAACTAAAAATTTTCCCTTCAGATCTCTTGGAAGCAAGCACCACAAATGTCGTGCCTCTGATGGAATCACACCCAACGATCCAAAAATTTAACTAAGTATGGATGAACTATCAAAGAGTTCTTCCAAGAGGAGAAAAAAGAAGCTAATACTCAAGCCAAGAGGTTGTGAATTAGACTGAATCCTTAAGGCTCTATTTATAGCCTTGGATAGCCTCCAGTTTTCTTATCCCACCAATGTGGGACTAATTTCCCAAAGGAAATTTTGTTCTCCTTTTAGTTATACTTATTTTTGAATCTCGAGGGCAACCCAAAAGGACTATGCTGCTATCAATTATAGTTATTACTTAGACACCTAATCCAACAGTCTCCCACTTGGATAAGTCTAATAACTTCCTAATTGATCAGCAAATTGTAGCTTCCAAAAGCCATTGTCGAACTCTGACCTAGTCAGTTTCGTGTCCTAAGATAAGAGATCATATAATCCTTCGTTCTACAAGATATCATTTGAACATGAGACATGGAACATAATCAATCTCTTTGTCCAGTATTTTGTTTCCCGATTTCTGATTTGTACTGACATAGAACTACTAAATGAACACATCAATTTAGTCCTGGTCGGGCCCGACACTATATGTCAACTTCAAATCACCGAGGGGCCCAAAGATATCGCTTTTCCCGTTAGGGCAAAAGGAACGAATAAACTTTGACCTATATGCTTGCACCATTTACTCATCAAATCATGCACAACAATACGTTTTATAACATCAAGTTACTGATGCGTTTACATATTATCAACGCACAACTGACTTGTAAACCACAACTCATATATCTCCATTTAAAGATTATAAGATATTATCGTCTCAGAATTACTCGTGATAAATTCCATGAAGTAATTCTCTGAGCGTGGGTTAATCCAATACTTAAATCTCCATTTCAAAGTACTCATGAATATTGCAGCAATACCATTGCTATGTCTAAAACTCTTTAGACAATCCACAACTCTATTCATGACAGTCTTTATTCACTACTTACTTCCAAAAGTATGATCGACTGTGAAATTCGAATAATCAAATTATTCGGGAAGTAAAACATGCAAAAATGAAACACAATAATAAACAATTGACAAAAGGTAGTAAACAAACTCATAAATAATTCTCTATTATTTAATCACCAAAAGTCAATCACATTTACTTTGTTATAAGTTTCAAACTAACTATCTAACTGCTAAAACCAACATCATCTCTCAGACCAATGCTCCTAGCATGCTGATTGTGTTTAACCCTACTCAGACCCTTTGTGAGTGGATCTGCAGGATTATCTTCAGATGAAACCCTCCTCACTACAACGAGGCCTTCTTCTACCTTGTGTCTGATAAAATGGTATTTTCTGACAATATGTCTAGATCTGCCATGATCTCTTGGTTCTTTTGTTAATGCAACCGCTCCTTCATTATCACAGAAAATATCCATTGGCTCCTTGATGGTTGGCACAACTCCAAGATCTTCGATGAAGTTTTTCAACCAAATTGCCTCCTTTGATGCTTCGCTTACCGCTATGTACTCTGATTCACAAGTAGAATCAGCCACTGTGTCTTGCTTGGAACTTTTCCAAGTAACTGCTCCTCCATTTAAGGTAAAGACCCAGCCAGATTGGGAACGGAAGTTGTCCCTATCTGTTTGAAAGCTGGCGTCACTATACCTAGTTACTCTCAATGTATCACAGCCACCAAGTACTAGGACCCAGTCCTTAGTCCTTCGCAGATACTTGAGAATATTCTTAACCGCTACCCAATGAGCTTTACCTGGATTTCCCTGATAACGACTGACCATGCTCAAAGCAAAGGACACATCAGGACGAGTACATGTCATAGCATACATGATAGAACCAACAGCAGAAGCATATGGAATTCTACTCATTTCTGCTATCTCTTCATCTGTACTCGGACTTTGAGTCTTACTCATTTTGGTATTACTCTGGATGGGCAGTTCTCCTTTCTTGGAATTCTCCATACAGAAACGTTTCAGTACTTTATCCAAGTAGGTACTCTGATTAAGTCCAATTAGCCTTTTACTCCTGTCCCTTAAAATTCTTATTCCTAGAATGTAGGCAGCCTCTCCTATATCCTTCATAGCGAAACACTTTCCAAGCCAAGACTTAACATCTTGCAAGGTGGAATGTCATTTCCTATAAGAAGTATGTCATCAACATACAATACCAGGAAGGTGACTATGCTCCCACTAGCATTGACATATACACACGACTCATCCTCACATCTAGAGAAACCAAACTCTTTGACTTTCTCATCGAAGCAAAGATTCCATCTGCGAGACGCTTGTTTTAATCCATAGATGGATTTCTCAAGCTTGCATACTCCATTGGGAAACTTTGCATCCCAAAAACCTTCTGGCTGACTCATGTAAACATCCTCAGCCAACTTTCCGTTTAGGAAGGCAGTTTTGACATCCATCTGTCAAATTTCATAGTCATGAAACGCAGCTATGGCTAGCATTATCCTAATAGATTTTATCTTAGCCACTGGTGAGAAGGTCTCATCATAGTCAATCCCTGGGGTTTGAGTAAAGCCTTTCGCCACCAGTCGTGCTTTGAATGTGCTTACATTACCATCCATGTCGATCTTCTTCTTGAAGATCCATTTACAACCAACTGTCTTCCGACCAGGTTGTTGATCAACCAAGTTCCAAACTTGGTTGTCATACATAGACTTGATCTCGCTGTCCATTGCCTCTTTCCATTTGGCTGCCTCAGGGCCTGCCATGGCTTCCTTGTAGTTTGTCGGCTCATCCAAATTTACCAGTGTATTGTCACTGATAAACGTGTCTCCATTTGCAGTTATATGGCAACCATAGAACTCAGTTGGCTTGCCAACTCTACTAGAACGCCTAAGAGGTAATGAAATGTCAATGGGTTCAACTGGAATCTCTTCCTCTGGTTGAACCATAGCGGTTTCAAAGGTTCCTTCATCTGCTGACTCTTGAATTTCTTCAAGGTCAACGGTGCTCCCACTGTCCTCTTTGCATATGAGCTCTCTCTCTCGAAAGACTCCTCTCCGTGCTACAAAGACCACGTTCTCACTAGGTCTGTAGAACAAATATCCAAATGACTTCTTCTGTGGATAGCCGATGAAAACACATCGCTCACTACGAGGTTCAAGCTTGTCGTGAGTTTCTCGTCTAACGAAAACTTCACAACCCCAAACCTTAACATGTGCTAACGAGGGAACTTTTCCTGTCCACATTTCGTGAGGTGTTTTGGCAACCTTCTTTGTTGGAACAAGATTAAGAATGTGGGCGGCGGTTTCTAAGGCATACCCCCAGAATGATATTGGAAGTGAAGCTCGACTCATCATGGAACGCACCATGTCTAACAAGGTTCGATTGCGTCTCTCAGCCACACCATTAAGTTGTGGTGTCCTAGGAGGCGTCAATTGTGAAACTATTCCACATTCCTTGAGATAGTCATGGAACTCGATACTAAGATACTCTCCGCCTCTATCTGATCGGAGCATCTTTATCTTCCTGCCTAATTGATTCTCGACTTCTTGTTTAAACTCTTTGAACTTTTCAAAGGTTTCAGACTTATGCTTTATTAAGTAGATATAACCATATCTGCTATAATCATCAGTAAAAGTCACATAGAATCGATTAGCATCCCTTGTGGCTGATCTGAAGGGTCCACACACGTCTGTGTGTATGAGATCCAACAAACCTTCACCTCTTTCACAAAATCCAGTGAAAGGTGATTTTGTCATCTTACCCAAAAGACAAGATTCGCATGTATCATCTGACCTTAGGTCAAACGATTCCAACACCCCATCCTTTGGAGTTGAGCCATGCGTTTTTTGTTAATGTGTCCAAGACGGCAATGCCACAAGCACGCTTTGTCTATACCATTAGACGAATCAATTTGAAATACACTATTACCTAAGTTGTCTACACACATCACAGTTTCATACACACCATCACAAGGTAAAGCTTCAAAATAAAAATTGCCATTTTTATAAGCAGAAATAGAACCATTCTCTTCATTAAAAGAATATCTAAAACCTTGTTTGAACAATGCATGAAAAGAGATAATGTTTCGTGTCATTTCTGACGAGTAGCAACAATTCAATAAATCTAAATTAACACCATTATTAAGCACTAGACTATAAACTCCAATCTTGGTGACAGGTGAAGATCGCCTATTCCCCATGATCAAGTTCATTCTATCATGCTCCACATCCTCACTTTTTCTTAGTCCCTGCAATACAGAGCAAATGTGAAACCCACATCCTGTATCAAGGATCCAAGAATCAGAGGATGTTGCGTTAATAGACGAAATAGTGTATATACCTGCAGTAGATGGTTTACTTTCCCATCTTTTAAATCTTGCAGATACTTTGGGCAGCTTCGTTTCCAATGTCCTTTGTCGTTGCAATAGAAGCAAGTGGCCTCTTTAGGATCAGAGACAGGGGTAATATCAGAACTGGTTTTTACATGAGACTTTCCCTTCCAGTTTTGCTTGGGAGGACCTTTCCTCTTTTTCCCCTTTCCTTGCCCAATGGCCAGAACGGTAGTATTAGCAGGAGTGGGGGCATCACTCTTTCCCTTCATCCCAGTTTCAGCTGTCCTCAGGAGGTTGTGCAATTGAGCTAATGTGGTCTCATTGTTGTTCAAATGATAGGTCAAGATGAACTGATCATAACAACTTGGTAATGAGTTCAAGACTATGTCAATAGCCAACTCATCATCAATATGCACATTTAGCCTCACAAGGCGTTCCACGTATCGCTGCATCCTTTGCACGTGGCCGCTGACAGACTCTCCGTCCTTCATCTTGCTTGCTATGAGGGACTTTACTATCTCGTACTTTTCCTGACGAGCTCGCTTATGGTACTTTTCCATAAGGTCTTTGTTCATCTCGTACGGCCAGTAATCCTCATAGAATTTTTGCAGTTCAGGACTCATGGTAGCAACCATGATGCAAGCAACTTTTGTTGCATCCGTGTAGTGCTTCTTATAAGCAGCTAATTCTTCAGGAGTGGCCTTCTCTTCGTCAATTTCAACAAGTTCTTTGTCAAGGACATACTCCTTGTCCTCGAAACGAAGAGCCATTTTGATGTTGCGCATCCAGTCATTGTAGTTGGTGCCATCTAATGTCACCTTTGAGCAGATGTTCAACAAAGAAAAGTTGTGATTGGAGGAGGAGGGACCAGAAGCATCGTTAGGAGCAGACATTTCTAAAAGAAAGGTAGTTTGAGTTAGAAAAAAAATAACCTTTAATATAACAACTCAAAATTGAAATATCGAGGCTAGGATCCAACTATGGAATTCACAACTTAGAAAAGGGATGCCGTAATCTAATTGCAAATTTCATACAGGTAAGTCTTTTGAGACTCATTGAAACTATTCAATGGCATGTTTAATCTCAGATTATGCTCTTACATTTGTGACTGGGATACCGAGGATCACAAACAAGATGTGAATAACCATGCAAATGTGCTTGGTAACCTTCATGTCATTTATCATCTCAATTGATGTGCTGGTAAACCACACACGCTCCATCAACAATGACAATTTATAAGATACCCATTACTGCTCTTTATTAGTCCCTATTAGTGTGCTGGTTAACCACACACGCTCCACTAATGACTTATAAAGTGTAATGTGCAATTTCATGGGTTAGCATACAATTTCACATTTTTCTTAAAGTAACTAAGATTGGGAATAAAATTTAGTTACCTTTTATTATCATTATACCTTTAATGAGAATCAATGTATATATGGTAAATAAAATTTAGTTACCTTTTATTATCATTATACCTTTAATGAGAATCAATATATATATGGTAAATAAAATTTAGTTACCTTTTATTCTCATTATACCTTTAATGAGAATCAATATATATATATGGTAAATAAAATTTAGTTACCTTTTATCAATTCAACAATTATAGCAAATTCAATTGAAAACAAACCTGCTCTGATACCACTGATGTGTTTTAGGTATTACAAACAAACTTAAACTTTTAAGGGAGCATGCAACCTAAAACATGATCTGTGTTTTCACAATTGAATCTATAACTATGAACATAAAGAGAATCCTAATAACCTAATAAATCATTAAGATTACTACAGAAGAAAATAGAATTACATACCTTTTAGTTGTTGTAGCAAACAACTAAAAATTTTCCCTTCAGATCTCTTGGAAGCAAGCACCACAAATGTCGTGCCTCTGATGGAATCACACCCAACGATCCAAAAATTTAACTAAGTATGGATGAACTATTAAAGAGTTCTTCCAAGAGGAGAAAAAAGAAGCTAATACTCAAGCCAAGAGGTTGTGAATTAGACTGAATCCTTAAGGCTCTATTTATAGCCTTGGATAGCCTCCAGTTTTCTTATCCCACCAATGTGGGACTAATTTCCCAAAGGAAATTTTGTTCTCCTTTTAGTTATACTTATTTTTGAATCTCGAGGGCAACCCAAAAGGACTATGCTGCTATCAATTATAGTTATTACTTAGACACCTAATCCAACACTCTCCTCCCTTGCAGTTGTGATATTTTCAAGATAGAAGTAAACATAAAACATCCAAGTCCTTTTATTATTTTTTCCTCATATTTTCAATTATGGAGAACATAATCAACATTATAGAAACTCTATGAATGTATGGAAACTATCAAATAAAGTGTCCTGTACCTCTTCGCGGGTTTCTCTGCGGAGTTGGTGGTGGTCGGCTGCCATATCCATCTCTAAGCTTCCTGGCATTTGCATCTGTAAATGATGCAGAAGAAATCATAAAGAGAGAATAAGAATAGAAAGTTCAAAGTTGGTCAGATCTGAGCTGCAAATGTTTGTGACGGTTCTGCCTTGTCAAGGGTTGGATGACTCCGAGCTTCAGACTTCGTTGAGGGCGTTGACTGGATCCCTCCACCGCAACTGTAGTATAAAATCAGGCCATCTTCGACCGGTCACCTCCTCTCAAGTTACTCTCACTGGTGCTTGTCTGGATCTAAGGGCTCTACAAAAACCCCTAGGTGGAGGGCGACCGAACCACCGCCATTCTCTACAACTTAGCGACGACATCTTCAACTCTGATGGCGACTACTGGAAGCTCCAGCGCCACACCGCTAGCCTCGAGTTCAGCACCAAGACCATCCGCACTTTTGTCACGGCCAACATCCACCTCGAGGTCGCCGGCCGTCTCCTCCCCCTCCTCTCATCACCCGCGGCTGCCTCCTCCGACATCCCAAAAACTCCTCGCACATCGCCTTCAACATCTGCAAGGTCATCTTCGACAAGGACCCCGCCCGCCTCGACAGCAACGTTGATCGTGAGTTCAAGGTGGTCATCAACGTCTGCGTGCAGCGGGTCCACTCCTTCCCTTCTTTCTTGTGAAAACTCAAGCAGTTTCTCCACCTCAGATCGGAGAAAAAAAAACTCAAAAAAAAAGTTTACTATTGTCCATCACGGGGCCGGACCAGATCCGACCTCCCCTTGGCTGGATCTAGAAAACTATCTAGATTTGGATCTTGAGGGACAAAGGCAATAAGGAGGCGGAGGAGGAGAGCAGGCCGGCGATGACCTCCTCCTTCCCTAGAGATCTGAATTTCTCGGGTTAGTTTGGGCCTGTTTGTTTCGTTGCAAAACGTCGCAAGTTGTAAGTCGTAAAATGAGAATGGAAAAAGTGAACTGTAGCAGAGAAAATATATTGTGCTTTACGGTATTTGGTTGATAAAGTGAAGTGTAAATGGATAAGTATATTGTGTTTTACGGTGTTTGGTTGATAAAGTGAAAGTGTAAATGTTAAAGTATATTGTGTTTTACGGTATTTGGTTGGTAATGTAAAAGTGTAAGTGGAAAAGTTGACCACAAAATTAACTGTAGCAGTGATTTAAATATTATAAATACTATTAAATTAAATCTACTATTGCAAATTAAATTGTATTAATAAATTTGAGATAAAAAATTAATAATCTTAATATTTTATTTATAACAATAATATTAATAAAATATTAGTATAAATAGTAAAATATTACTAAAATATTAACTAAATAAATAATATAAAATTTAAAAAAAATCTAAAGAACATTAATAAAATTTTAAGAATACTAATAAAATATAAATATTAAAAAATGTTACAACAATAATAAAATATAGTTATAATATTATAATATTAAAAATACTTGAAAATTATTATAATATAAATTTTATTATAATATTATTGTAATATTATAGAAATATAAAATTAATAAAGTAAAATATAATTATAATTTAATAATAAATTATCATTATAATATTATTATACTGAATTATTATTACAATATTAACATAATAAAATATTAATATAATAATAAAATATATTCTGATATTAATAAAGTAATTTTTATATTAAAAATAAATAATTAAATATATAGTAATTTTATATTAAAGTATAATACTGTTATATTAATAAAATATTAACTCTAAATAAAATAATAAAAAATGGAATAAGTATTAATAAAATAATAAAATATTAAATTAAAATATTAAATTAAACTAGTAAAATATTAAATATTAAAACAATAAAAAAGTTAAAGATTAAAAATATAAAATAATTAAATAATTAAATAAAAAATTGAACACTATTAAAATATTAAATATTTAATAATATTTAATTATATATTGATTATCAAGTAACTGTTTTGAACTGTAAGTATACTACAAGTGATAGTTACATAACCACAAAATTAACTGTAGCAACTGCAAGTGGGAAAATATGAGAGTAAAAGTGAGATTTACATGACCACAAATTTAACTGTAGCAACTGCAAGTGGGAAAAGAAGAGTTGCAAAAGTGTTTTGCATTTTGCATTTTGCAAACGAAACCAAACAACTTTAAATGTAAAGTTGCAAAACTTTTTGCATTTTGCAAACGTTTTGCAACTTACCAAACACGCCTTTGTGTGTGTGTGTGGGGGGGGGGGGGGGTGAGAGAGAGAGAGAGAGAGAGAGAGAGTTTTGTGCCTTCTAGTTACACATGCGAGAAAATAGGTGAAAATAGGTTCCTGACACAGATGGATTCCATAAATGAATAGACAAACAAATTCAGGTTTGTAGGAGCGTAAAGAAAACAAAGATAAATTAAAAGGAGAAGGAATAAGAGAACTCCCCAATCTGACCATGAAGAAGGATAATCACATTGATATATAATTATAAATAATAATAAATAAAGTGTTGCGACTACGACAACAACCTGATGAGGAATCCTTGAATCTCTCAAGCACGAAGAACAATCACAAAACCGCACAAATACCAAACACCAGAGAAAGCACACGTAAACAAACAATCTAACGAGGTTCGGCCTCAATGCCTACGTCCCCGGGGCAATCAAAAGAGAGATTTATTACTTTTGGAAGAAGATTACAATGCTAGCAGCTTCTCTAATCTCAAGAGAAGCTCCAGAATTCTTTCAGCATTAGCCAAACCCTAGAAAAAACCCGTATTTATACAGCACGGTTTCTAAATCTGCAGTTTCTGCCTGCACCCGCTTGTCGGTCGCCCGGGCGGTCGACCGACCCCTTCCACTGGTCGACCGGGCGGTCGACCAGGTGCCCAACAGAGAGTTGGGTACTTTCAGTCGGTCGACCGAGCTCCAACCTCGTGCATGTTGTGCACGTCGGTCGACCGGGCCAGTCGACCGAGCACCTGCTACTGGGGCGGTTGACCGGACCGGTCGACCGAAACACCTGTTCTGCTGCTGTTTAGCTATTTCCTGGCTGCTGCTTCCTTCGTTTTTTGTCATCGACTTCCTTGGCGATCACTCGACGACCCCTCGATGATCCTTGTCAACTTCCTCAGCAATACTTCTCTCTTTCCAACAATTCTCCACCTCGGTGAAGATTCTCCAAATCTGAGCCGAACTTTCCATCGACTCGAGAGCGGCTGCACCAATGTGGTTACCTACGTACCCTCCCAAGGGATCAAGCCGTCCGTAGTTCATCCAAATGAGCTTCATCAAGCTCAAGCTACCTGAAGGACATGGAGCAAAGATTTGCAATGTGCAAACTTAACTCCCGACACCACCTTAGTAAGCATGTCGGCTGGATTCTCCGAAGTGTGAATTTTCAACAGTTCGATGTCACCCTCTTCTAGAATCTCCCGAACGAAATGGTACCTGACGTCGATATGCTTCGTCCTTGCATGATAGACCTGCTTCCTGGCCAAGTAAATGGCGCTCATACTGTCACAGTGAATCTTCAGCAGATCCTGTTCCACGCCCAAGTTATCAAGCAACCATTGAAGCCAGATTGCCTCCTTCATGGCCTCTATCATAGCCATATACTCAGCCTCTGTGGTCGACAAAGCGACGGTAGACTGCAGTATGGAGCGCCAACTCACCGGCGCCTGAGAGAATGTGAAGACATATCCCGTTGTCGACCGGCGCTTGTCAAGGTCACCCGCATAGTCTGAATCAACATATCCTATGCACTCTTACTTTCCAGTGGAGTCCTTCTCAAATACTAAACCTACATCAATTGTTCCTTTGATGTACCTCAAGATCCACTTCACAGCTACCCAATGACCCTGTCCTGGATCATGCATATATCTGCTCACCATGGAGACGGCCTGTGATAGATCTGGTCTCGTACACACCATAGCGTACATCAAGCTACCTACTGCACTGGCATATGGAACGTGGGACATATACTCACGCTCTTGAACACTCTTCGGAGACATCTTTGCAGACAATTTGAAGTGAGGAGCCATATGTGTACTTACAGACTTTGTATCCTTACTGATTTTGAACCTCTGTAGTACCTTCTCTAAATAGCCCTTCTGAGTCAAACTCACCCTGCCAACTCTCCGGTCTCTAGTGATCTCCATGCCCAACACCTTCCTTGCATCGCCAAGGTTCTTCATCTCAAACTCTGATGATAGGTCCCTCTTCAGAGCATCAATAGCAGATCTCGACCTCGAAGCAATCAACATATCATCTACATAAAGAAGTAGATAGATATAATCACCTGATGGTAGCTTGTTGTAGTACACACATGGGTCATAGTGGCTACGTGTGTACTTCTTCTTTCTAATGAAGCTATCAAATCGCTTGTACCACTGTCTAGGAGACTGCTTCAATCCGTACAGTGACTTCTTCAGCTTGCATACTAATTCTTCCTTCCCTGCAGTCTTGAAACCTGTAGGCTGAGTCATGTAGATCTCCTCCTCTAGATCGCCGTGGAGAAAGGCGGTCTTCAATCGAGTTGGTCAAGGTCCAACTCATACTACGCAACCAAGGCCAAAAGAATACGAATTGACGAATGTTTAACCATAGCAGAGAATACCTCATTGTAGTCAATTCCTTCTCTCTGAGCATAGCCTTTAGCCACCAACCGAGCCTAGTAGCGCACCGCATCTTCTTGGAGAGATCTTAGCTTCTTAGCATACACCCACTTGCAACCTATGACCTTCTTCCTTTTGGACAACTTGGTGAGTTCCCATGTGTCGTTCTTATAGAGAGATTTCATCTCTTCATTCATGGCCTCTTTCCACATCCTCACTTCTGAACTGATCTCAGCTTCTCTAAAGGTAGATGGAATAGCCTCCTCAATGACTGAAAGTGCATACGCTACGACCATATCAGTGGTGATCCAACCTGGTCTCCTAGTGTTTCTCCTTGGTCTTTCAGCTGCAGTAGGGTCCGGAACAGTACCCATGACCTGTTCTTGACCTTGTTTCACATCTTCAGCACCTCCTTCAACTGCCTGATCACTGCCCTGTGTCACCTCAGGAATGATCCGAACCGATGCTGATTCCTCTAGAGATGGTGGATCTGCATCAATCTCCACCTGCTGCGATAGCTCCTTGGTCTTGCCAGTCTCCACTTGCTGAGAGACCGTAGGCTTCATCAAAGAAGCCTCATTGAAAGTGACATCCCTGCTGAGTATGAACCTGTTGTCTGTTGGATCCCAAATCTTGAACCCCTTGATTCCTCGCTTGAAACCAACGAACAACCTTTCTTTGCCCTTGGGTCCAACTTGTCATCTCTGACATGGTAGTAGGCTGGACATCCGAAAGACCCGTAGCAAATCATTGTCATCAGCAGTTTTTCCTGACCAAGCTTCAAGAGGAGTCTCCCCCCTATCGCAGACGACGGCAACCTATTCACGAGGTAGCATGCATACGCCAAAGCTTCAGCCCAAAACTTCTTTGACAGTCCTGCATTGGATAATATACACCGGACCTTCTCTAGCAAAGTCCGGTTCATCCTCTCAGCCACCCCATTCTGTTGCGGAGTCTCTCGTACCGTGAAGTGTCTCTCTATGCCCTCATCAAGGCATAGTTGTAGGAAAGGATCCGATTTGTACTCTCCTCCATTGTCAGAACGGAGGACCTTGATCTTCCTTCCCGTGCTTCTCTCCAGATCGCTTTCCACTTCACGAACAGTTCTAGAACTTCTCCTTTGTGTCGCATGGTGTACACCCAACAGCGCTTAGAAAAATCGTTAATGAACGACACAAAATAATGGTTACCTCCAATCGATGCAGTCTTGGTAGGTCCCCAGACATCCATGTGAACATAGTCAAGAATACCCTCGGTGCAGTGTGATGCTGCACCGAACTTCACCCTGGTCTTCTTGCCGATGATACAATGCTCACAGAAATCCATCTTGCAGGTTTCGGCACCCTTCAGCAACCCTTGGCTCGCAAGAGCTTGCATTGACTTCTCTCCTGCATGTCCCAGCCTCATGTGCCACAGCCAGGTTGAATCTTCCTTTGGACTGGTAGAAGCCGCCACTTGCCCTGTCATCGTACTACCCTTCAAGTAGTATAGGTTGTTCTGGCGATCGGCCTTCAACACCACCATCGAATATTTTGTCATTCTAAGGAATCCTTCCTTAATAGATACCCGAAGGCCCAATGACTCCAAAACTCCTACAGAAATAAGGTTCCTCTTCAACTGAGGTACGTACCTCACTTCTTTCAGCTTCCTCACCATCCCATCAAACATTCTGATTGGAATAGTACCAATACCCTCCATGATGCATGGATAATCATCGCCCATGACGATCGAACACCCCTCCGGCTTCTCAAAACTGGTAAACCAGTCCCGGTCAGGGCATACATGGTATGTTGCACCTGTATCCAAGATCCACTCGTTTTTACCTGAGTAGCCTATGATGGGAGTTGCAACTGAAAAAGAGAACACCAACGAATCTGAGTCTGATCCATCTGCCTGTGATTTACTGCTAGGAGTGTTAACCACCTTTGCGAGATTTGCCTCCGACTTTGATTCTTTCTTCTTTCCCTTGAACTTCAGACAGTCCACCTTCCAGTTCCCAATCTCTCTGCAGAAAGCACACTGATTCCTTTTGAGATCCCTAAACTCTGGCCTGGACTTTGATCTTCCTCTAACCTCCTTGCCCTTCCTCGATGAACCCCTGCCTCTTACTTCCAGTGCCTTCGCCGATGAGCTTGACTGAGAAGGATGTCTCTCCTTCTTCCTCGTCTCATAACTTGTCAGTGCAGACGACACCTCATGGTAGTCCAACATCTGCCTACCATTAATAAAGATAGTGTGAATGTCTCATACTCCTCCTCCGGGAGTGAGTTCAGGAAGATGATCGCCTTGTCCTCCTCTTCTACAATGACATCCACGTTCACCAAGTCTGTAAGAAGCTTCGTATATCGGTTGATGTGCTCATTCACTGTACTCCCTTCTTCATCTGAAATCTGTACAGCTTACTCTTAAGCTGCAACCTTGACTCAACACTCTTCGTCAGGTATTTCTTCTCAAGGGTTTCCCACAGATGCTTCGCCGACGTCATGTTACGCAAGATATTTTATGTCTTGCGACAAACATGAACGAATCAACCCACACGCCGACCTGTTCATCTTTTCCCACTCTTCATCAGTGGTCGTGCTCCTCTTCTTCTCCAGTAGGAGAGTATCCTCGAGGTTTGACGCATTTAGGGCATCCATAACCTCACATCTCCACATCCCGAAATTATTTGTGCCATTAAACTTGACTACATCAATCCTCGGATGAGAATTCATGGTCTTAACCGAAGCAATTTCTTCTACCATCTAGATTACTTGATCCTCTATCTATGCGGAAAATCAATCAACTGGAAATAGATCACTACTTCGATAAAAATTTGATTTTTTTTACCTTTTTCCCTGAAACCCTAGATTGAGTTTCTCATCGGATCTACTCCACCACAGATTCCACGAGCCCTCCTTGCATCCTCCTGAGATCGACACACGATCCCACGAATACGAATACCTCTGATCTGAGATCGACACATGATCTCCACCGAATCAGATCTCGAGCACTCCGAATCTCCAGACAAATCCCAAGCGAAACCTGGGAAGCTTTGATACCACTTATTGCGACTACGACAACAACTTGATGAGAAATCCTTGAATCTTCCAAGTACGAAGAACAATCACAAAACCGCACAAATACCAAACGCCAGAGAAAGCACACGTAAACAAACAATCTAACGAGGTTCGGCCTCAATGCCTATGTCCCCGGGGCAATCAAAAGAGAGGTTTATTACTTTTGGAAGAAGATTACAATGCTAGCAGCTTCTCTAATCTCAAGAGAAGCTCCAGAATTCTTTCAGCATTAGCCAAACCCTAGAAAAAACCCGTATTTATACAACACGGTTTCTAAATCTGCAGTTTCTGCCCGCACCCGCTTGTCGGTCCACCGGGCGGTCGACCGACCCCTTCCACCGGTCGACCAGGCGGTCGATCAGGTGCCCAACAGAGAGTTGGGTACTTTCAGTCGGTCGACCGGGCGGTCGACCGCGCTCCAACCTCGTGCATGTTGTGCCGAGCACCTGCTACTGCGGGCGGTCGACCGGACCGGTCGACCGAAATACCTGTTCTGCTACTGTTTGGCTATTTCCTAACTGCTGTTTCCTTCGTCTTTTGTCATCGACTTCCTTGGCGATCACTCGACGACCCCTCGACGATCCTTGTCAACTTCCTCAACAATACTTCTCTCTTTTCAATAGAAAGTTCCAAGGCAAGACTTCAGCTAATAACATATAAATACCACGATTCGTGGAACTTTCAATCTAGATTTCGATCTTCAAAATATCGAGATTTGAAAAGATGCTCAATATGAGAGGAAAACAGTAGACTGTCGCAAAATGTAGTTCATGGGAAAAGTTAGTGGATGTTACAGAAACAAGGCAGTGTTACAATAAGAATCTAACACAATTATGAACAGTAACTTAAAGAATCGGTCGAGTAGAGTCAGTAGACTACTACTCGTCTCTTTGGTTTAGCCGCAGCTGGTACCAGGCTGGAAGTACACTGAAATGTTCTTGCTGCCAGTGAAAACTAATCCTTGGTGGTCTAAATTGGCCAACCGTTCTTCAACACCAAAGATATCTGAAAAGTTTGGAAATCATAGCATCAGAATCTAGGTTAATATTGTTGGAATTGAAGAATATAAAGGTGAATCTTCGAGTTGAATTATGGCGAGATCCGTTGATCGAATCAACCGGATGATGGTTGGAGTGTGTTCTCCTTCCATTTGTGATGAACGTGGTATATTCACATGTTCAATTCCGACTTCGAATGAATGAGATATTCAAGTCCAAAGATTGCCTAATTCAAAGCCAAAAGGGACTAAAGTTAGCTACATGCATTTAGTCCCACATTGGCCATGTGATGGAAGCTCATGGGTATAAATAGAGGAAAATGAGAACAAAGGGTGTGCCCTTTGGGTACTTGGAGTTTTCGCGCGCGAAAAGGAGGGAACTATGCACGTACATACGTACGTACGCGCACGTGCGCCGCCGCTGGCGGCGGCGGCCGGGCAGGGCTCGGGCCCGGGTCCGGGTCCGGGTTCGGGTTCCCTACCTGGCCTGGTTCTTTTTGAATCAGGGTCCGTAGGTATGGGCCGAACCGCTCCAACCCGCCCGCGGAAAGATTCGAATCACCCGCCAACGGGTGTCCGCGCGAACAGATCCGACCGTTCGCCAACCGCTGTCGGAAAACCGACAGTGCGGTTGGGCGGTTGATCGGTTGCGACGGTTCTGTCCGAACCGTCGCAACTGCTGGAATTTGGCGGACGAGAATACCCCTCCGGAGCGCTATAAATAGCGCTCCAGGGGTTCATTCTCAGACACACCAAATCTGAGATCTCTCTCTCTCTCTCTCTCTAAAGTTCTGACTTCGGTTCTGAACTGGGCTCCAGCGAAGTGGGAATCCACGACTTCCAGAGCGACTTCCAACGAAGTGGGAATCCGCGACTTCCAAGTGAAGTGGGAATCCGAAGCGACTTCCTAAAGGAGATTCTGCCAAAATTCTTCAACCTTTCTACGTCCTCAACAGTGGGTGTTCCTCCAAAAGAGTAAGACAAATATTCATTTGAAATTTGTCGTTATACCGCTGTTTTGCTAATCCTGTGTAGGTACTGGTTGACTACGGTTCGACCGTACGGTGATTTGGTAGTGATATCCAAATACCGTGAAGAAGTGTTGTATCTTGGGAGACCAGCGTCCATTATCCCGTTAGCACCGGTGCGGGGGACGTAATTGTCTTAAGGAGATTCGCTCTAAGCGTACCTCACTTCAAATACTGTATAAGTGGATTAAGTCCTTTATACAGGGGATATACTCTACAGTATATCGAGATTGACTTAGATTCAGTCTAAGTGATACTGTATAAGTGGACTAAGTCCTTTATACAGGGGATATACTTTACAGTATATCGAGACTGACTTGAATTCAGTCTAATTGGTGCTTAAACCAAGGAAGGAAATTGAAAGGTGGTTCTTAAATTAAGGAACGTTCTATTGAACGGAAAACCTCCCACCTGATATTTGCCGACCTGACCAATTAGATTGTTGATATCTCAGTGATCTTGATTAGTTGTCAGATTGATTCTTGTTAAGCAGTATACCCAACAAATATCAGTTTCTATTCATTTAATTAATGTCACATTCGTAATAAGAGGAATTTGCAGAGTTGATAAAGGCATTTGCTTCAGATAGGGAGGAATGGAAATATGTATACATCAACTACAGATGATCACGTATGAACATAGGAAGGCAACAGTAAATCAAGATTGTTTTTCCAAAAACTACAACATCTTGCAGATTTAGTCAACAAGAACTTGATTACTGGGCAGCTTAACAACACAGCAGATGATGAACTCAGAGGTGTAATGTACATTGTCAATTGAAGGCATCAAATAACAAGGGTTAATTAGAATGTCATGCATACCGGTTTTATCAAACTTAAGTCTTCATCAAAGCCACCTCCATCATCACCATCCATACCATAATCCTGGTCTTCACCATACTGAGCTTCACTCTCGAGTTTTACCATTTCATTCTCCATTTCCTGTAGTTTCTTTTCTAAATCCACCTTAGGCTTCACCCTTAGAGACTCCAAGTTGGAGTCACTAGAATATGAGGAATGGGCCTTTCGAACCTGCAGCGGAATAATGAACAGTAGGGTCCAAGAGCTAGATTACTAACAGGTGAAAGAAGGGGGGAAAAAGACATGTTGAAGTAACAACTACGATCTTTAGCACTGTTAACTAGATTGCTCCATTGATCATCCTGCATTAAAGCTGATGCTGATGCAGACCCCACCACCAACGGAACAGATTGCAAATAGCATCAAGGTCTGAAAGTGCTTACATTACAGATCAGTGTAAGAATAGATCCAGGACATGTCTGCCTGTGCTAAATAAGACTCTTTGAACCCACATCATAGCAGTTTAAATTGCATATTCGGGTACTTAAAATTGAGAATGAAACGATAACGACTAGGTAGAACACAAGAATTGCACAATGGGCTATTGAAGGCAGGTCGAAACAAAAGAAAAAAAGGAAAAAAAAAAAGTTTCCAGAGGTTTCTATAACCTGCATAATTGAATGATCACAAAATCAACAGTTTTAACAGAGAATGAGTTTTATAAATTATAAGTCTAACTTCACTAGATTCCAATGCATGCATGTCAAATGGACTGAACCTGCCAATAGCATAGGCATAGTCATCACTACAATGTTTCTTTTTGTGAAGCATTTGACAATGGTGAAGTTAGGGAAAAAAAACAACAAATTTTCAATTTTCAATTTCTAGACTTTGAAGGACCCGGGGCTCCATCCCAAAAGACTAGCCTTTTAGGTGGAGTTGTCCAAATCCTTATAAACCCAAGACCATCCCCACGTCTAGCCGATGTGGGACTATTTGTTCGACCTAAATCCCAACAATCCCCCCCTCGAATAAAGAGTCTCCCTGCAAGCTCAACTATCTTCGCACCGTCCCTGCAAGCTCAACTATCTTCGCACCGGAAGATCAAATGCTCCATCGAAATCCAACTCTTCACTGCGTGAGGTGGCGGCACGCCTTATGTGAAGTACCAACTGCAGTCTGTCACTCCTCTACGAGGACCACTGCCAAATTTCTCGAGAGCCAGACATTAGCTTCACAGGGGCACCGGAAGATCAAATGCTCCATCGAGATCCAATTCTTCACTGCGTGGGCGATCAGCACGCCTTATGTGAAGTACCAACTGCAGTTCGGTCACTTCTCTACGAGCACCACGGTCACTCCTCTACGAGCACCACTGCCAAATTTCTCGAGAGTCAAACAGCTTCACAAGGGCCTATTGCGCCTTTTTGCGCCAGTGGGGTGGGCAGGCCCTATTGCGCCTTTGCGCCATTGGGGGGGTCTATACACTGTCGAAGAACATCACCCACACACACGACTAAGTTCGGAGCATGGCTCTGATACCACTTGTTGTGCGCGCAATCCAATCACAACAACCAAACAATAGAGAATCCCAAGATCTCCAGCACAAAGAACAACCCAACAATCACACGAAGAACACACAAATCACAAAGACGAGATTTAACGAGGTTCGGCCTCAATGCCTACGTCATCGGGGCAATCAATGGAGAGATTTATATTTAGGAAGATGATTACAATGGCTCTTCGTCTCTTTGAATGCAAGAGAACTCAGAGCTAATCCTTTTTTCGCAGAGATTCTACCTGATACAACCCTAGAAATTAACATTAGGCTTAAATACCCAAATTTGCGGAGCAGCAGATTTTCGCCCAAACCCGACTGTCGGTCGACCCGGCCGGTCGACCGACCTCCACTCCGGTCGACCCGCCCGGTCGACCGAATTTAACCGAGAGTTCGGGTCTTACAGTCAGGGAGTTGCGGTCGACCGGCCGGGTCGACCGCCTAAGGCCCTGTGCATGCTGTGCATGTCGGTCGACCGGACCGGTCGACCGACCCTGCCTGATTCTGCTGCTGCTGCTATTTCCAGCTGTTGTTCCCTTCGTCTTCGTCGTCAACTTCCTCGGCGATCACTAGACGACCTTATCAACTTCCCCATCAGTAAACTCTCTTTTTCCAACAATTCTCCACCTCGGCGAAGATTTTTCAAATCTGAGCCGAACTCCAACGAACCCCAGTCCATCACCTGGCGAAATCGACACACGATCTCGGCGAAATCGACATACGATCTCGGCTTGCGCGCACCGGTCGAAATCGACACACGATCTCGGTGAAATCGACACATGATCTCGGCGAAATCGACACACGATCTCGGCTTGGAATCTTTGGCTCATCTATTCCTGGAAAACATCGCACATGCCTTCCCTGCACTTCACCTTGGGAGAATTTCCATACCTGCCGATCACGAACCGTGGCTCCCTCTCCGCAACTTCACGACCTCACGAAGACTTCCTTATGAGCCAACACTGACTCTCCACTGACTAGCTCTATCTAGTCAACCTGTCTTCCACTGACGGTCCAACCAAGTTTGCGTAGAACACATCAAACATCATCGACTTCAAATGGATGCACACCACTCCTTATGCAAGCTCAACATCTTCTAACCGGAAGATAAACCTGTTCATCGAGATCACACCATCTCACCACTGCGTGAGATCCAACTGGCCACACCACTTCACCTCTACATGAAGTCTCTTCACCTCTACGTGAAGTCTCTCCATCTCTACTTGAAGCTCCAATAGGCCACAACTCTTCACCTCTACGTGAAGATCCAAAATAACATCTCGAGAACTCAAAATAGCTCCATAAGAGTTGCATCACCAAATGGCTGCGCCTTTACGGCTGCCTACGTACCTTTGCCCAAAAGGATCAAGCCAACCGTAGTTCATTAAAATGAACTTCAACAAGCTCAAGCACTTGCACCTCTATTTGCAGCAGCGAACCTGTATGACCGAGTCATATGAACCTCTTCCTGACCATCATGGAGAGCAACGGCCTTTAACTTCAGCTTGTCGATATCACAAGCTTGAGATCCATGCTTCTTTAACCACGAACGTGGTTTCACCTTGGTTCCTATGGCTGCAAATAACTCGACATCCTCAACAATGTCGTCAACCTGTTCAGCATCACCTTTGGTATCATGAACTCCACCCGGTGTCACCTCCGCTGAAGTATCCTTTGATGCCGAACCAACTGGAGATGATGGAGTAGCATCAACCTCCACCCGCTGCGATCTTCCCTTGGTCTCCGTCCTCTCCACCTGCTGAGAGACGATGGACTTCAACACTGAAGCCTCTCCAAATGTGACATGCCTGCTCATCACGATCTTTTTGTCTTCGGGGTCCTACAACCTGTAGCTGTTCCTTTTGACACCCAAGTAGACAAACCTCTTTGCCCGCGAATTCACCTTGCCACTCTTGGCACTGAAGTAGGCCGGACTTCCAAACTCCCGCAGCACACCATGACCTTGAGCAGATTTTCCAGACCAAATTTCTAGTGGAGCTTTACCTCCTATCGCAGTCGATATGTTCATGAGATAGCTAGCATACTCAGTCGCCTCAGTCCAAAACGACCTGTCTAATCCTGCATTAGACAACAACCTCCGAACCTCCTCCAGTAAGGAACGGATTACATCTCTAACCAACCCATCTTTACCTGTTGTGAAGTGAGTAGCAATACCTGTGTTCTGGCTAAACTGTAGGAACTGGTCAATGTCCTTTCCAACATTACCAATATAAAGCTCCTTTATCTTCCTACCTATTTGCCTCTCCATTCTTCCTCTTCACTTCATCAACACATCTAGGGCTTCACCCCTTTGTCTCATGGGATATATCCAAAACTGCCTAGATGAATCATCAATAAACGAGACAAAGTACCTGTGACCTCCAAGCGATGCCGTCTTAGCAGGTCCCCATACGCTCACGTGAACACAATCAAGAAGACCTTCATTTTGGTGAGTACTGATGCTGAATCTCATCGTCTTCTTGTCCAGAACGCTGTGTCCATCTTCCAACTTGCAGGTTGCAGCACCTTCCATGGATTCCTTCTTTGCAGGAGCTTGCAAAGACCTTCCATCTTTGTGTCCGACCTTTCCCTGCCAGTCCTCCGGGCCACCTTTATCTGAAGAACTCGAAGTCTCCACCTGATCTGTCATCATACTACCCTTCAAGTAGTAAAGATTTCCTCGGCGGACGCCCTTCATCACCACCATCGAGCCCTTGATCATCCTGAGATCGCCATCTCGTACAGATATCACCATGCCCGATGCTTCCAAAGTTCCCACGGAGATTAGATTTCTCTTCAACTGAGGTACATACCTCACTCCTTTCAGCTCCCTTTTCAACCCATCAAACATCCTGATTCGGATTGTACCTACACCCCCCACGCTACATGGGTGATCGTCGCCCATAACGACCGAACACCCCTCCAGCTGCTCAAAGTTGGAAAACCAGCCCCGATTAGGGCACGCATGGTATGTTATACCTGTATCCAGAATCCACTCATCTTTCCATGAGTTACCAATAATGGGAGAACTGACTGAAAACGAGAAACCTGACGAGTCCGAATCTGCTCCATCTGCCTGTGAACTGCTCCTCTGAGTATTCGTCACTTTTGCAAGATTTGTTTCAGCCTTCGACTCCTTCTTCTTCCCCTTGAACTTCGGACAGTCCACTTTCCAGTGCCCTATTTCTCGACAGAAAATGCACTGATCCTTCCTCAGATCCCTATAGCCCGACCTGGACTTCGATCTTCCTCTCATCTCCTTGCCCTTCCGCGATGAACTTCTGCTTCTTACTTCCAGTGCCTCCGCCACTGAGCTTGACTGTGAAGGATGCCTCTCATTCTTCCTCGTGTCATAACTCATCAATGCAGACGACATCTCATCATAATCCAATCTCTGCCTTCCATTAATGAAGGTCAGTGTGAATGTCTCGTACTCCTCTGCAGGAAGTGAATTCAGAAAGATGACCGCCTTATCTTCCTCATCTACCGTGACATCCACATTTAGTAGATCTGTAAGAAGTTTCGTATATCGGTTGATGTGCTCATTTACTGTGCTCCCCTTCTTCATCCGAAACTGATACAGCTTGCTCTTAAGCTGCAACCTGGACTCTACACTCTTCGTCAGGTACTTCTTTTCAAGGATTTCTCACAGTTTCTTCGCTGACGTCTCATGTTGCACAAGGTATTTTATATCTTGTGACAAGCATGAACGTATCAAGCCACATGCCGACCTATTCATCTTCGCCCACTCTTCATCAGTGGTAGTGTTCTTCTTCCTCGCCAATAGGAGAGTGTCTTCGAGGTTTGATGCATTCAGCGCATTCATAACCTCGCATCTCTACATACCAAAATTGTTAGTCCCATTAAACTTAACAACTTCAATCCTTGGGTGAGAGTTCATTGTCTTAGCCGAAACTATTTCTTCTGCCATTGAGATTTTCCCTGATTCTCTATCTATGCGGAAGTAATAACCAACTTGAAATAGATCCCCACACAAATAAAAATCGGATTTTTACCTGTCCCTTGAAACCCTAGATCGAGTTTCTCTCCGGATCTACTTCACCACCGATTCAACGAGCCCTCCTTGAGTCCTTCTGAGATCGACACACGATCTCCACGAACCCCGTTACCTCTGATCTGAGATCGACACACGATCTCCACCGGATCAGATCTCGAGCCCTTCGAATCCTCAGAAATCCCAAGTGCAACCCGGAAGCTCTGATACCACTTGAAGGACCCGGGGCTCCATCCCAAAAGACTAGCCTTTTAGGTGGAGTTGCCCAAATCCTTATAAACCCAAGACCATCCCTACGTCTAGCCGATGTGGGACTATTTGTTCGACCTAAATCCCAACAGACTTTTGCATGTCGAGGACCAAGAGGAGTGCTACCATGCATATAGCTTTGGATCATGTACTTTCGGCTGAAAGGATATGTAACTATTTTTCTGACAGAATGAAAAGGATTACAGTTTATATATTGTATAAGCATAGAATCATCACATAGTCAAACATGTAATAATAGTTATTACCGATCTTCTACAGTATGTATTGAGAATCTGATATTAGGACAAGTTATCTTGATTTAGATCTGAAAAAAGTTAATTATAATTTTTTTTCTCAACTTGGTGATTTTAGTTCCATAAGGTCAGTCCACGATCTGAGAGTTGAGTCTTAACAGAAGTTTCAATCACAAACCAGCATGTGAAGAAAAAGAAGCGAAAGCCTTTGTTCCCAGATGCATTACAAGGACAGAGGATCACGCTCATGTGATGCCAACATTCATTCCCCAGAAATCAGAAACGAAACCAATCCCTTTCCCTGTATTTGCTCGAACAAGTGAAGATATTGCAACATCTTTTTCCCTACCCTGCAGACAAGGAACAGCATTAGTAGCTAAATCACAGCTGGAGCATGCCGAAAACGAGTTTAATAATATATGCTGCATAATCTGGAAACCGTCAACAGTATTTATATCGACTACTTGATCTGACTGCTCTCCAAAAGTAGCATGAAACCGTTGACTTGATGTCTATATGAGGATATAACAGCGAGCTGGGAGCTTGATTTCAGCTCTGGATATAGACTAGCAAGTTTGTGAAACATAAGAACAATGAAATTGACCTCCTCTTCATTTACCCAAAAACCACTTCCAGGTGGTTGGGACTCTACACCATCCATATCAAGGACAGAAAAATGGCCCAAAGTAGCGGTATGCATTGCAATCACGCTTTATTTGTTTTTCCACCAAATTGCTTTTCCACCAAATCTCCATTTTCTAGCGAACTATCGTAAAATTCTTTCGAGGGGAAGATGCTCGTCTGTTTCAATTAACTGAATTGTAAGGCTCCAATAAAAAGGAGATATAAGGATTTCAGAGTCGCAAGGATTTGACCTCTGGGTGCATGCGGTATTGAGTTCTGAGCATCAGTACAGGAAATCCAGCTCCTTGGAATCTTTTGAACAAACTTGTTCCACATCTAATAGATACAAAGAACGCAAATGTTACAAGTGGAAACTAATTGAAGTAACACACTGCCAGGAGGTTAGCATAAAGGCAGCATTTACCCAAATCGCTCGGCAGTTTGGGAAATAACAGTAGCTGGCAATTGAACTGGATCACCAACCTTTATACAGAAGGAAAAAAAAAATTATAATCAGCAACAGAGACATTTTTCAAAACACAAATACACAACAAATGACTACCATAATCACGGAAATAAGCAGACATAAAAACAAAACACATGCAGAAGATGGAGAGAAATATGACACATTGTATGCAATGAAAGAAATTGCAAATTAACTAGGGATCAAGAGACTCAAACCAAAGGAACATAAAATTATGCGTGGTTTGCCACATCACCTCACAATGCTTGAATGGTTGAATCATCTACCTACTCTATATGCTAATGCATATCATGTGATCAGAGGCATATTGCAGGGCTTTACTAACTTTGGCAAACACATGCCAAGTGATAGAGATTGAAATAATGTTGATTGGAAAATGAAGTAAGTTTCTGCCATGGAAGCTATTTACTATATGTGGGGAAAAGTTTATGATAGGGTCCCCAGGGAGATTTTATGGTGGAATTTAGAAAAGATAAAGCGCCTAATCTCCACATTGATGTGTTAAGAACATGTACAATGGAATAGTAACTACTGTGAAAACAATTTGAGGGAAGAGTTGAAAGACAAATCCACTCCCCTTCAATATAAGCTAACATCAAGAACCAGCACAAAGTCCAAACTCTTTGCATTAATCCTATAAGGCATATTAAGGCTTAGGTAGCAAGGTGTATGTTATTTAGTAAAAGCATAACAAGAAATGAAAGTGTATGTCACACTAGGGGTTACCTGTGGGGTGTGTTTGAGTTAAGTTGGTTTGAGAGAGAGAGAGAGAGAGATGGTAAAGGTAATCGAACCCTCAATGGATCCACATACTAACTTTAAGTGATGCCACTGACCATAAAATGCTCATATATGTTTTGTGTTAGTGAAGCCACATTAATTTACTTAGTTTAAAGCACAAAAATTGTTTTAAAAAGGACAAAAAATCAAAGAACTGAGCACTTCAACCGAACACCATTTGTTAGGCAACGAAACCCATTGACCAACCTGACGCGCCGCTTGTTATTTATTAAGACATTGCATCTAACGTATATACAGATAATCATGTATATGTCAGTTCAACTCATGTAAATGGCCCCATCCCAACCCTATTAACAATAATGGGTCTGGCAGGTAGACCCAATTTCAATCCATACCCAATTAGGACTACCCCCAGCACAAAGTTTCAGGTAAAACTCTTGTTTAATGAGAACCTCCTAAATTTAATACAACTCTTGTTTTGCTTTATTTCTGAAAGTAAGGTTACACTTCCCATGGTATGTTTCACTGGAACTAGTTATGAATGAGAGTGAAGGTTTAATGAATACATGTCATAGGAAATTAGGAATTGGTAAAAGTTATTAATAAGTGGATTTATTGAGGGCATGCCATCAATAATAAATGCTGAACCCTGTCATTCTTTTAAATATATTCTCTGCTAGAAATCAAAATTGTATTGGAATTCTACAATTTTAATATAATTTTCCTTTGAATTTTATGCGCGTTTGCATGTGCAAGGATCATTTAATGCTAAAACTTGGAAGAAGCCAAACATATGTTTAATAAGATTTAGTGGAAACAAAAACAGTAGGATGCAGTATTTATGGTACAATACATGACACTGAGATCTCATGTTCATAATATTAGATAAGTATAATTATATAGAGACAAGTAAATTCACATGTGCTTATGTAGTATCTGTTGGAGAGAGAGGTTGTTGGAGAGAGAGGAATTTGACCGGATTGCTGGAGTGCCATGGGGTCGCGTCGAGGAGTCGAGGAGATCGCCAAAACAGCAGCAGCAGAAAACAGCAGCAGCAGTAGAATCAGGCATAGTCGGTCGACCGGTCCGGTCGACCGACGTGCACAAAGTGCACAGGTCATTCCGCGGTCGACCGGCCGGGTCGACCGGGAAGCCTGACTGTAATCAACCAAACTCTCTGTTTGTTTAGGTCGACCGGACGGGTCGACCGGGAAGGAGGTCGGTCGACCGGTCCGGTCGACCGACGGTCGGGTTTGGGCAAAAATCTGCTGTTCCGCAAATTGCGGAACAGCTGGTATAAAAGGCTGCTAGGATGTTTCTAGGGTTTATCACCTGCAAAAGAAAAAGCTACGAGCTCTCTTGCATTCAAAGAGGCTTAATAGCTATTGTAATCATCTTCCTTAATACAAATCTCTCTATTGATTGCCCCGAGGACGTAGGCACGTTGGCCGAACCTCGTTAGATCTTGTTTTTGCGATTGTTTGTTCTTCTTGGATTCATTGGATTGTTCTTTGTGGTTGAGATCTGTTGGATCCTCTATTGGTTGTTGTCATCGGCGCACAACAAGTGGTATCAGAGCATCCAGGTTGCTCTTTGGGATTTCTGAGGATTCGGAGGGCTCGAGATCGGATCCGGTGGAGATCGTGTGTCGATCTCAGATCTGAGGTATTGGGTGTTCGAGAGATCGTGTGTCGATCTCAGGAGGACTCAAGGAGGGCTCGTTGGATCCGTGGTGGAGTAGATCTGGTGAGAAACTCAATCTAGGTTTTCACGGGACAGGTAAAAATCACATTTTTATCTGGGTAATAGATCTATTTCAAGTTAGTTGATCTTCCGCATAAATAGAGGATCAAAGAAAAAAAATCTCAATGGCAGAAGAAACTACATCTGTTAGAACAATGAACACTCACCCAAGGATCGAAGTTGTGAAGTTCAATGGCACTAATAACTTTGGTATGTGGAGGTGTGAAGTTATGGATGCGTTGAACGCATCTAATCTTGAGGATACTCTCCTATTGGAGAGGAAGAAGAACACAACCACCGATGAGGAGTGGGCGAAGATGAATAGATCGGCATGTGGCTTGATACGTTCATGCTTGACACAAGACATCAAATACCTTGTGCAACATGAGACGTCTGCAAAGAGTCTGTGGGAAACCCTAGAAAAGAAATACCTGACGAAGAGTGTGGAATCCAGGTTGCAGCTTAAGAGTAAGCTGTATCAGTTTCGAATGAAGAAGGGGAGCACAGTAAATGAGCACATCAACCGATATACAAAGCTTCTTACAGATCTGATAAACGTGGATGTCAAGGTAGAAGAAGAAGACAAGGCAGTCATTCTCCTGAACTCACTCCCATCGGAGGAGTATGAGACATTCACTATGACGTTTATCAATGGTAGGCAGACTTTGGACTACCATGAGGTGTCATCTGCATTGATGAGCTATGAGACAAGGAAGAAGGAGAGGCATCCTTCTCAGTCAGGGTCATCGGCGGAGGCATTGGAGGTGAGAGGCAGAGGTTCATCAAGGAAGGGAAAGGAGATCAGAGGAAGATCGAAATCCAGGCCGGGATTCAGGGATCTTAAAAGAAATCAGTGTGCTTTCTCCAAAGAGATTGAGCACTGGAAGGTAGACTGTCCAAAGTTCAAAGGAAAGAAGAAAGAATCAAAATCTGAAGCAAATCTAACAACGTTGGTAAAGACTGCAAGCAGAAGATCACAGGCAGATGGATCAGATTCAGATTCTTCAGTATTTTCATTTTCAGTCACCACTCCCGTCATAGGCTACTCAGGTGAGAACGAGTGGATCTTGGACACAGGTGCAACATATCATGTATGCCCTAATCGAGACTGGTTTACCAGTTTTGAGAAGTTGGAGGGGTGTTCGGTCGTCATGGGCGATGATCATCCGTGCATCATGGAGGGTGTTGGCACTATTCCAATCAGGATGTTTGATGGGATGGTGAGGGAGCTGAAAGAAGTGAGATATGTACCTCAGCTGAAGAGGAACTTGATCTCTGTAGGAGCTTTAGAATCATTGGGGCTCGGAGTGTCTATTAAGGAAGGTGTTCTTAAAATGACAAAGGGCTCAATGGTGGTGTTGAAGGCCGATCGCCGGAACAACCTGTATTACTTGAAGGGTAGCACAGTGACAGGGCAGGTGGCAGCTTCTACCAGTCAGAAAGAAGATTCAACCCGGCTGTGGCACATGAGGCTGGGACATGCATGGGAAAAATCATTGCAAGCTCTTGTGAGGAAAGGGCTGCTAAAGGGTGCTGAGACCTGCAAGTTAGATCTCTGTGAACATTGCATCATAGGCAAGAAAACAAAGGTGAAGTTTGGCACAGCTTCACACTGCACGGAGGGTATTCTTGACTATGTTCACATAGATGTATGGGGACCTACCAAGACTGCATCAATTGGGGGAAACCACTATTTTGTGTCGTTCATCGATGACTATTCTAGGCGCTGTTGGGTGTACACTATGCGACACAAGAATGAAGTCCTAGAACTGTTTGTGAAGTGGAAGGCTAACCTGGAGAGAAGCACGGGAAGGAAGGTCAAGGTCCTCCGTTCTGACAATGGAGGAGAGTACAAATCGGATCCTTTCCTAAAGCTATGTCTTGCTGAGGGCATAGAGAGACACTTCACAGTAAGAGAGACTCCGCAACAAAACGGGGTGGCTGAGAGGATGAACAGGACTTTGCTAGAGAAGGTTCGGTGTATGTTATCCAATGCAGGACTGCCAAAGAAATTTTGGACTGAAGCTTTGGGGTATGCATGCCATCTTGTGAACAGGTTGCCGTCGTCTGCAATAGGGGGGAAGACTCCTCTTGAAGCTTGGTCAGGAAAAGCTGCTGTAGACTATGATTTGCTACGGGTCTTCGGATGTCCAGCCTACTATCATGTCAAAGAAGACAAGTTGGATCCGAGAGCAAAGTAAGGGGTGTTCGTTGGCTTCAAGCGAGGAACCAAGGGGTTCAAGATTTGGGACCAAAAGGACAACAAGTTCATACTCAGCAGGGATGTCACATTTGATGAGGCCTCTTTGATGAAGCCTACAGTCTCTCAGCAGGTGGAGACAAGCAAGACCAATGAGCTATTGCAGCAGGTGGAGAGTGATGCAGATTCACCATCTCTAGAGGATTCAGTATCAGTTCGGATCATTCCTGAGGTGACACAGGGTGGTGATCAAGCAGCTGAAGGAGATACTGAAGATGTTGAAGAGGGTCAGGAGCAGGTCATGGATACTGTTCCAGATCCCACTGCAGTTGAGAGGCCACGGAGAAACACTAGGAGACCAGGTTGGCTCACCACTGATATGGTCGTCGCATATGCACTTCCAGTTATTGAAGAGACTATTCCATCTACATTCAGGGAAGCTGAGATCAGTACAGAAGCAAGGAGGTGGAAAGAGGCCATGAATGAAGAGATGCAATCTCTCTACAAGAACAACACATGGGAACTTACTAAGTTGCCCAAGGGGAAGAAGGCCATCGGGTGCAAGTGGGTATTTGCTAAGAAGTAAGGATCTCTCCAAGAAGATACAGTACGCTACAAGGCAAGGCTGGTGGCTAAAGGCTACGCTCAGAGAGAAGGAATCGACTACAACGAGGTGTTCTCCCCGGTAGTTAAACACTCGTCTATTCGGATTCTATTGGCTTTGGTGGCGCAGAATGAGTTGGAACTTGACCAACTTGATGTGAAGACCGCCTTTCTCCACGGCGATCTTGAGGAGGAGATCTATATGACACAGCCCACAGGTTGCAAAGCTGCAGGGAAGGAAGAGTTAGTATGTAAGCTACAGAAATCGCTGTACGGTTTGAAGCAGTCTCCTAGACAGTGGTACAAGCGATTTGATAGCTTCATCAGGAAGAAGAAGTACACACGTAGCCATTTTGACCCATGTGTGTACTACAACAAGTTACCATCAGGTGAATATATCTATCTACTTCTTTATGTAGATGATATGTTGATTGCTTCAAGGTCGAGGTCTGCAATTGATTCTCTGAAGAAAGTTTTATCATCAGAGTTCGAGATGAAGGACCTGGGTGAAGTAAGGAAAGTATTGGGCATGGAGATCACTAGAGACAGGAAAGCTCGCAGGATAAGTTTGACACAGAAGGGCTATTTGGAGAAGGTACTGCAGAAGTTTAATATCGGCAAGGATACTAAGTCTGTTAGTACACCCATGGCGCCACACTTCAAATTATCTGCAAAGATGTCTCCAAGGAGTGTTCAAGAGCGCGAGTATATGTCTCACGTTCCATATGCAAATGCAGTGGGTAGCTTGATGTACGCTATGGTGTGTACAAGGCCAGATCTATCACAAGCAGTCTCCATGGTGAGCAGATATATGCATGATTCAGGACAGGGTCATTGGGAAGCTGTGAAATGGATCATGAGATACATCAAGGGAACTGTTGATGTAGGCCTAATATTTGAGAAGGACAACACCGGAAAGCAAGAGTGCATAGGGTATGTGGATTCAGACTATGCAGGTGACCTTGACAAACGCCGGTCGACTACGGGATATGTCTTCACATTCTCATAGGCACCGGTGAGTTGGCGCTCCACACTTCAGTCCACCGTCGCGTTGTCGACTACAGAGGCTGAGTATATGGCTATGACAGAGGCCATGAAGGAGGCAATCTGGCTTCAGGGGTTGCTGGATGACTTGGGCGTGGAACAGGATATATTGAAGATAAACTGTGACAGCATGAGTGCCATCTACTTGGCAAGGAACCAGGTCTATCACGCAAGGACGAAGCATATTGATGTCAGGTACCACTTTGTTCGGGAGATTCTGGAGGAAGGTGACATCAACTTGTTGAAGATTCACACTTCGGAGAATCCGGCCGATATGCTTACAAAGGTGGTGACGGGAGTGAAGTTTGCACACTGTAAAGACTTGCTCCATGTCCTTCAGGTGAACTGAGCTTGCTGAAGCTCATTTGGATGAACTACGGATGGCTTGATCCCTTGGGCAAGGGTACGTAGGCAACCATGTTGGTGCAGCCGCTATCGAGTCGGAATTCGGCTCAGATTTGGAAATCTTCACCGAGGTGGAGAATTGTTGGAGAGAGAGGTTGTTGGAGAGAGAGGAATTTGACCGGATTGCTGGAGTGCCATGGGGTCGCGTCGAGGAGTCGAGGAGATCACCAAAACAGCAGCAGCAGAAAACAGCAGCAACAGCAGAATCAGGTATAGTCGGTCGACCGGTCCGGTCGACCGACGTGCACAAAGTGCACAGGTCATTCCGCGGTCGACCGGCCGGGTCGACCGGGAAGCCTGACTGTAATCAACCAAACTCTCTGTTTGTTTAGGTCGACCGGACGGGTCGACCGGGAAGGAGGTCGGTCGACCGACGGTCGGGTTTTGGCAAAAATCTGCTGTTCCGCAAATTGCGGAACAGCTGGTATAAAAGGCTGCTAGGTTGTTTCTAGGGTTTATCACCTGCAAAAGAAAAAGCTACGAGCTCTCTTGCATTCAAAGAGGCTTAATAGCTATTGTAATCATCTTCCTTAATACAAATCTCTCTATTGATTGCCCCGAGGACGTAGGCACGTTGGCCGAACCTCGTTATATCTTATTTTTGCGATTGTTTGTTCTTTTTGGATTCATTGGATTGTTCTTTGTGGTTGAGATCTATTGGATCCTCTATTGGTTGTTGTCATCGGCGCACAACAGTATCCATTAGAGGGACCTCTTGCATCATGATATTGTGTGTTTGCAGCTATGTTTTCAAAAGCCAAAACCTATTCACTTGTGAAAATTTTCAATATGAAAGTCGGAATACATTGGAAGAGAGAACAGTCTCCTGTGGACTATCGATAATGTCGTCTAAGAGTCACTACGACTTCCAGATTTAGACCTAACCATAAGGCTTGAAACAGAGCTTAAAACTCATTTAGTGACTGATTAAGAGTAATGACTATGAATTGAGTTTACTTAGGTTTCATAAACGAACACACCTTTTGCAAAATATGTTGTGCTCGTATGAAGAGTTTAATTAGCAACAAATAATGATATTATAAAGAGTGACATGCAGTGCAAGCAAGAATTAAGACTTGCTAGGAGCGAGAAAAACGAGTTCCAAGTTCTCAATATACATGTGACAGTTCAACTTTCTTTCTTTATCCACAAGATCCTATCATTTTCCTTTAAAATTGAAAGCATCTTCAAAAGCCCTGTACTAGGTTCAGCTTCAGCTTTGTCCAATTTCTTGACTCCCCCATCTAGGAAGGTCAGAACTCAGAAGCGTAAGAGCATCTCTACCACCACGATTTTCCACCAGCTCAAATGCACAAGCACCCAGAACTTCTCCCTCTGTAAACTGCAGAAGCACAGCAACTTGAATTGTTAAAATAGACAGAAAATAAGCCACAGAGCCCTGTGGCAGTGTGGCTAGGGGTGCCATCGGATCGGATACGGATCGGATATTATCTCTACCATATCTATATCCGCACTCAACCTTCGGATACGGATATTGGCGGATGTGGAAAAATGATATCCGTATCCGCCAAAATCGGATATCAGATATAAATCGGATATTAGCGCATCGGATGCGGATACTAATCGGATATGTTAAAAATGGATATGGTTAAAGATAAATTAAATAGAAATACTTATATTACTTTTTATCTCATGTACTACAATATTAAATGTGATACATACTATAATATTATTGTGTACATATCAATACATTCATCGTATTCATTGTCATTTGACTTCTATAACAATAGATTACACGTCCTCCGATGCTAATTACCGATTCGGATGACATGGTTGATGTCGAAATACTCAAAATATCATGTGGTGCTCTTGCAAGAATCGAATACTTTTCACTATTACTTTTTCACTAACTCAAAATATCAAAATTTAATACTTATTCCATTGAAGAATAGTCTTCTCTATACCGATATCATTATGAAGCACGCAACATTCGGATATCAGATCGGATACAAATAAGATATTACTTTTACCGTATCTGTATCCGTACCTACCTTTCGGATACGGATACGGATACAAATAATGACGGATGTGAAAAAATGATATCCGTATCCGAATTGGAGGCGGATTCAGATGCGGATATCCGCGGATAATCCGTATCCGGTGGCACCCCTCCCTGTGGCTCAGTGTAAAGAAATGGGGTTAGGCTATTGGAAGAAAAAAAATATATAACAAACTGCTCATTTAGAGTAAACCAACGCTACCTTTATGGCTTTACCTACTATATCTATAATTACTCTACTATAAATCAGTCAAAGTCAATGATACAACCAATGAGTTCAGAAAAATCAAGGCATCCAAAATCTTGATGTGCTGGCAAGGAACAACGCTCATGTAATTTGAGCAGCTAAGCAAGTTAATTTGAGCTTCTGAACTTTATGAAAGCCCTGTCTGGCTCATAGTTTTCTTGTTTCCAAGAAAAGACTGTTCAATTCTTGATGCTATTATGTAATGCAGAAAAAGCTCTGTGATGACGAAGTGCATTCTGCTCACGTACATCCAATGTACTTTTTGGTTCAAATCCTAATTTATAAGAGCATGCATGGGACTTCAGAAGGATGTAGTTTATCAAAGTGATTAACAACAAAAGAAATATATATGGTTTTTGGTTAAGAGATGTACACATTCAGTCTTTTAAGACAGGAATGAATAAATTTAAATTTTTTGATGGGGTTTTTTTTATTCCACGCATAATTTTAGTGTTTCGTTATTTTCTAATGGGCTATAAATTTTTATCAACAAGCCTATGGGTGTAAAGGAAAGGAAAGAATTTGTATGTGTGATTGTAGATTTTGAATTAATTTCATGTCATATAACACATCAAGAGATACAAAATGAAGGTGTAAATATGCTTGTAGATGACACGATTCGGTAATAAATAATGCAATGTTTTGACTTTTAGAGTCTTAGTTCATGCCACTAAACTTTTATCGGCTAAGGAAAAGACAAGTAGCAAATTCTGTAGAAAAGATTGGGGTCAGGGGTATTCGTAATATGACATTCTTGCAAATAAATAAATCGTCAAGCTCTTGAGTTGAAGATGAGCAAATCAACAACTCTTAGGAGATGCATTCGAGTCTCTTTTTTGGCTCGCTTGCTCTATATTTTCGATGCCTTCAATTATTATTAGTACTACTACTATTTTTTCCCAGTTTCTTTTGATTTTTAGAAATTGTTATTATATATAAAGCTATAATAGACAATCTAGAAAGTTTAATTATATATAAATATATAATAGACAATCTACAACGAAGTCGTTGTAGTATAGTGGTGAGTATTCCCGCCTGTCACGCGGGTGACCCGGGTTCGATCCCCGGCAACGGCGTGTGTTACTTTATTTCTTTTTTATTTTTTGGTTACAATTCGCTTATCATATGTTTGAATTCGAGGTCCTACTCTGATGCGTCCTAACCCGACCCGATCCACCGCTGTTTACTACCCTTCTCCCTCTTCAGTTCATCGTCACGTGCTGCCGGCCCCGGACGAAGGCGGAGATCCAGCGGTATATTCCGGTAACCTCTTTCTCTCTCCCCTCTGCCGACTTTTGCGCTAATTCCCCATTGTCTACAACCTAAACTTACCCCCAATTCATCGCTAGTAGATCGCAACAATTGGAGCAGTTTACAACAATTGGAGCAGTTTACTGTAATACGCTGTCAGTTGGGTGTATATTCCTTTTTTATCCATTTTTCAAATCTAATTTCCGAGATTTCTTTTTATTATTTCAAATTGAGGGAAAAAAACCCATTTTTACCGTGAGATCTGCTGACAGTTTCCTTTAACTCGCAGAACCATCTCGTTCTTCATCGTGGAGCACAATTACGAAAGAAATGTCTTCCGCCCAAGATCCGTTTTATATAGTTAAAGATGAAATTCAGGAATCTGTAAGTCTAATTTCTTATCTATTTTTTCCTCATTTGTTGTACTGACCATGTAGTCTTAATTGCATGTTTAATCTGGAAATTGTTGCCATTATTGTGCATGCCTTGCAAGTTTTAAATGACTAACAACATCAATAAAGGAGAACTTGTGATGAATGAGCACAATAAGGATCAGGATTCGAGGGAGAATGTGGTGACTTGCGAAGGATGTTTCCATTAAAAGAAAAATGGTGACAGAGATTATTTAATACTTCAGATCCACTAAGCTGCATGTTTATCCTACTAACCAAGATTTTCTGAGGAATGATACGGTTCATTTCTTGAAAATAATTATGTTGCTGTGCTTATTTGAAAATAATCGTTCAGGTGTTTACTTATTGTATTCATGTGATTAAGGATAAATTTGACGGCTTAGCATATATTACATAGTTTAAAATCTCGGTATTGCTATCGGCCAGTGATGCTAAGTATCAATATCATTAATACCGTCCATCCATAAATATCTGTGGTAATATCAGCTAATATAGAGGGGTGATATGTATGGAGTACCTTAATACCCGATATGATATTGTTTGATATTCGAAACCATAGTATATATTAGAATAATTTGAGGAGAGAAAGATCTTAATATATATTAGAATAATTTTAGGAAAGAAAGATTTGTTTCCTACAAAATATTGGCACACCCAGCTATCGACATTAAATTATAAGGTGGTTAGCATGTATATTTCAAATGTGGAGCCGTGTCATCTTAGACACGAGTAATTGCAAAAGATACTTATTTTGAATATCCTTTTTAGATTTTGTTGTGTGTCAAGGTGTCATGTCTAGTCGTGTTAGCATATCGATGCCCGTGCAACATAGGTTGTAACTTGTAAGGTTTTTGCATTTGTTATGCATGAACTTATTATGCATATATAGGATGAAGTCATATCATGTTGTTTCCCATGATATCGTGAGATTAGAAAATGGATAATTTCTAAAGTAGAAGTAGAAAGGTGGCAGAAAGGTAATATCCATGTCAGAATCTAAAGCATTTAAAATTAATGGGACGGGGACAGAATAGTTGGATACAAAAATGTATCCAGTCAATTATGCAAAGGATATGACTCACTTAATCCTCTATATTGTGTGATTTTTATAACTCTATTAGTCAGTGTTTAAGATTGGGCCCTCAGTATACACCAATTTTTGTCAGGATCGTATTCTTGTGAAAAATTTATTAATCAGTGTAATATGAAACTCATGGGTTGTGGATAGAACAGTCGAATCCATATAGAATATAACTTTGTCATAAAGGCATTTGAAGGTTGAAGTGCTAATTGATGATCATTAGATTTCTAAGCAGGTCATTTTCCCCAATAGAATATCCAAATTGAATAAATGAGGGAGATAATTTTAAGATGTGACTCAACAAGATCAAGGCAATGAAGTGTTACTTTGGAATATGTATGTTGCCTAATGAGGAAGGCCATTTAAGTTTAGACCGGAAATTGAAATTTAAGGAACATATGGATTGAAAAAGGAACCAATGAATTAAGAGAATCCTTGGAGTAGCATAAATGAAGGATAAGGGAGAGTCATCTGAGAAATTTTTTTCGATGGCAGGTTGGCTTACAGCTGCCATGGGTCTTTCATTCGCAGCAAGGATTTGAAACTATGAATAAATTGGTGGTTACAGCCCCAGAAAAGTATCATATAGAAGAAAAAAACAGGATTATCAACATCTTGGTAGATCGAGAGGATTGCCAATAGAAAACCAATGAATTATCGAAGCAGAGACCTGGATCTATGTGATATGGTTTTCTCTTTATGTTTATACTCCATAAATTGCTGAATATGTTATGAACAGGCAAACAAATATTATTAAATATATTAAATGTCTTATAGTTCAAAATTTTTGAATTTGTTATGTTATTAGGAAACAGGTATCATCATACATCTACCATATAGCAAGATTTGAAGTACCATATAGCAAGATTTGAAGTATCGCATGATCCCAATGCATATTGTTAGTATCATATTGGGTTTTAGCCTATCCAAGATGATATCGACCCGATTTCAGAACCGATGAGGGATTTAGTTGATTCTCTCAATGTCTCACCCGAACAATCCACCGTGGCAACTCAAGCTCCTCTAATTGTTTAGACACTCTTTCAACGTCCATTACCTTTTATCTCTCATGAAGTGTGAGATTATGATGATTAAGTTGGAAATCAAAGCTTCTAAGCTAAAATGGACACTAGTGCCAAAACTACCCAGCCAATCAACTCATTCAAAGAGAGAGATTCGCTAAGAGAATCTCCAAAAGAAAAGAAGTAGATTTGTTGAAATCTAACCTTTATTAATACACTCAGTAACCTGCACCAATTTATTTAAACTTTTTGGGTCAATGTATGTAAGAGAGTTGGAGCCCTGGCTCTACTTGGGGCTGTTTGTTTCTTGGAAAATTGCTTAGAAAATGTTTTTTTTGAATTGTGTGGGCCCCGTGGGCTTTTCTTCATTGAGCTATTTGTTTGGTAAGAAAATAAATTGGGTTGAAAGCGAGATTTTAAGGATGTCAGTTTTCCTCTCATTTTTTAGAGAAAACACTGAATTTCAGACACTCCGATTAAAAAATTCATTTGCTAGGCGTTAGGCTTCGCTGGGGTTACTCTTTTGTTCTCCTTTCTCTCTCTTCTCTCGCATTGCTCTCAGCTCTCTCACCTTCTCTCTTTCGACTCTTAATTTTGAGAGACTGTTAAAATTGTCACCCCAAATCTTCGGATTGAAGGGTAGATCATGGGGCTTTTTGTGGGAAAAGGCGATGATGGTGCACTGAGTATGTGGGTTTTGATCTGTGATTGTCTTCATCTCTTTGGCTGTGGGTTTTGTCCTGAGATTGTCTTCATCTCTTTGGCAGTAGGTTTTAATCTCCTTTGGTCTTCATCATGTCTGTGAGTTTTAATCAAGCAAAGTCTTGATTTTTCATGTCGTAGGTCTTAATCAATTTTGGTTGTGGGTTTTGCTTCTGATTGTTGAGGGTTTCAGTTGGTGTTGTTAAGGGTTTTAGCTTCGTGTTGTTGCGGTTGCAGTTGATCATGTTGCACGGACACTTCTATCATGAAGCTATGTCATATCCGAAACGTGTTTGACACGCTTGTCGTATGTATTATTAAAATTTTGTCACGTGTCCACATGTCGTGTTCATTTAAACGTTGTCGTGTCCGTGCAACATAGAGTTGTGTTGTTGTTGGTGCTGTTTATCTATCTCTTCCTCTTCTCCTTATTTTCTGAGCAACGAGCTAGTAACTTGATGAGTAACTAGTTCTTTTAATTCTTCTTTTTATGGATCATATCGTGATTATATGAAACAAGGGAATCTCATGATGCGTATGAGGTTAAATTTTAAGTGGCAAGTTCTTTTAATTTTTTGTTGTTCCTTGAGACTTTTGTTGAATTTTTAAGCTCTCTCTGGTAGGAGTTGTGTGGGATTTTTTTTTCATGAAGTAGAATGATGAGTTGTTGCTTTATTCTTAATTTTTAAAACTTATTTTGTCACTTGTAGATTTGTTCTTTTTAACTTCGACTCTTTAGGTTCCATTTCTGTAGAAGTTTCATTTGGATCGGAGTTATTTTTTTTTGCTATTGTGATGTTTGTTTGGTCTTTGTTTAGTAGTTAGTATTCAACTCTTATAAGAACAATGATTAATTAGTGTTGCTGCCAAATATATATTTGATGAATAGATTTATATTGTTATTAAATTTCTTAATTGATAGATATTCTTATATATTTGAGTAATTAATAGCTAACAACAATTATATATTTGATAAATTGATGATTATTAACTATTACATATGTGGTACATTGATTCCTATGAATTACAATATATGAACCATTATGTATTGGATGTTTAGCTTATGAAATATTGTCTCCAAATTTATGCTTTTACTTATGACTTCTTTTGGGGTATGATCTATAGGGCTTAGTGCAAGTGATGTGTAGTGTGCAAGTGATATTTTCTTATAATGTGAAAATGTGTAATTTGTAATTTTGTTTAAATCCTTATAGTTGAACTAATTTGGTATGGGGAAGTAATTTATAGATGAATGGTGAGAAAGAGCAAATCGTGTGGTTGTGTTATACTGCTGCATCAGTGGTTGTCATAAAGTTAGTGATATATTTTTACATGATCGTCAACGTCCATGGCCAATTCCCTGTGAACCATCCGCTATTAGAGATTTATATAGGCGTGCACACATGCATTGTATCCTCAATGGCTCTAGCAGCAGTTGCGGGACTATCTTAGGATGCACAAGGGGATCTGCTTTCATTTGACACAAATATTGAGATATAGTGGCCTGCTGCAACATATTATTCATATGCCGCTAGAAGAGCAATTGTGTTTCTCCACATAATTGGTCACAAGTCAAATATTAGAGTGATGAGATTAGATTTTAGTAGATCTAGTGAAACAATAAGCAGATGCTTTAATAAAGTGTTTGGTGCAATTTGCATTCTACGGTATCAATACAAGAAGCAGGCACCTAATGAAACTCCTCCGAAAGTGAAAAGTAGCACATTATGGTATCCCTATTTGATTTTTTTTGACAAATCTTTCTCATACTTTAGAATGTATAGTAAGAGTTGTTATACTTGTATATTTTTTTTAGAACTGCATTGGTTTGATTGATGGCACACACAATGATGCATGGTTCCCACTAAATATGTGGCCCATTTTAGAGGTTATAAAGATTTAACTGCAACTTTGGGCGTGTTCGGTTGCAAGGAAGTGGGCGGAAGTAAGGAAATAGGGAAGTATAATTGCTCACTTCCCCATCTATCCAAACACCGGAAAAGGAAAATAAGAAAACTCCTTTATCTTTTCTCTTTTACACAATCATTTCCTCACTTCCAAAGTGCTACAATTAATTTTGTGGTCATGTAAATCTCATTTGTAATAAGTTGTAGCACAAAATAGTTAATTTTTGATTATGTAAATCTCACTCGCATTCTAGTTACAGTCAATTTTTTATTTTTCTTAATTAATTTTATTTTAATATTATTTTGCGGTCAACTATACGGTCAACTTTTCCACTTTCGCTTTCACATTACCATCCAAACACCGAAAAAGGCATAACACTTTTCAAATCACACTTCTCAACAACATCCAAACACCGGAAAATTTACTAACCAATTCCCAAGTTCCAAAGGGAACTATTATCACTTCCTCACTTCCACCCTTAACCAAACAGGCTCTTTATCAAACAAACGCTATACATATATGTTGGCAGGGTGGGAGGGATCAATCAATAATTTCATCGTGCTTAAGGATACATTGTCCTTACCGGCACCCAATGGCCTAAGGGTGTATGATAGTGTGTGTTAACTATGCTCAACTTGAATCAGTTAATTAATATATTAAGCTAAAGCTAAAAGATAATTAATTTATATGTAGGCAAGTACTATTTATACGACGCTGGTTACACTATCATGTCAGGGGTCCTTTCTCTTTATCAGTCTGTGAGATATCACCTAAAGGAACAAGCAGATTGTACACCTAAATATTAGAGAGAGTTGTTAAACTTATGTCACTCTTCCCTCCGAGCTAAGATAGAGTCCACATTTGGAATTTTGAAAAACACGTTTAAGATTCTATTTGCTAAGCCTTATCATCCATTTGTAAGCCAAGTGGATATTATGCTTACCTACACTGTCTTGCACAATTATATTGTTGCCACAAATCTAATACATGACAAATTTTTAAATGAGGAAGTAAACATAGTGGATGAGCAAGGTGAGGCTATGGATGATGATGATGAATCTGTTGTCACTTTCTCAATTCAATGACAGCTAGAGAGCAAACGGCGGTAAGGAATGAGTGAAGTAAAAGAGAGATCAAATAGCATGGGAGATGTGGGTCGACTACTACAACAAGTACAATAGCTGAGACATTATGAAGCAGTGTTCGAAGACTCGGCCGAGTCGTATCCCACTCGGCGAGCTTCGAGACGACTCGGAGGCGCGAATCAATCGACTCTACCCCGGGGAGCCCGGATCAGCGTTCGCCCGTGACGCGTCGCTTATAAAGCGAGAAAAAAAGAAAAAAAACCAGACTTACCTCTCCGATCGTCCGATCGCTGCTCCTCGCCGGTGCTCCGTCACTCGTCGATCCCCGATCACCACTGCGACAGCTCCAGGTACCCCTCTTTCCCTCTCCGATCACTCCCTCTCCCCTTCTGTCCTCTCTCTCCCCCTCAGTCTCTCTGTCCCTCTCGCTCTCTCCCTCTGACCTCTCTCTCCCTCAGTCTCTCTGTCCCTCTCGCTCTCTCCCTCTGACCTCTCTCTCCCTCAGTCTCTTTGTCCTCTATCTCGCCCTCTCTCTCACCCTCACCGTCTCTCTCCCCCTCTGTACTTTCTCTCTCTTTCTCTCTTCGATCACTCCCTCTCTCTGATCTCTATCTCTCTCAGTCTCCCTGTCCTCTCTCTCTCTCTCCTCCCCTTCTCTCTCTGTCTCTCTCTACGTCTCTTTCTCCCTCTCACAGCTGTCCTCTCCCGGCTCTCTCTCTCCCCCCTTTGTCCCTTTCCCAGCTCTCTTCATTTCTCTCTCCCTCTGTCCTTTCTCTCCCTCAGTCTCTCTGTCCCCTCTTTCCCAGCTATCTTTGTCCCTCTTTCTGTCTCTCTTCCTCTGTTCCTCTCTCCCCCTTTCTCCCCCTCAATCTCTCTCTTTATTTAACATTTTTTTTAATTTATTTTGTTTAATTTTGTTTAATTTAGTTTAAATTAGTTTAGTTTAATTTAATTTAGTGATTTTATTTAAGTTAGGTAATTTAGTAATTTTATTAAAGTTAGGTAAATTAATTTAAATTAAGTTAGGTAATTCAGTAATTTTATTTAATTTAGTAAACATAATATATAGTAAATTTAATTTATTTTAAGTAGCTATGATGTGATTTAGTTAATTTTAGTTTTAATTTAGGTAATTTAGTTATTTTTAGTTTTAATTTAATTTAACAGATAATTTTTAAATTTCAGTATGGCTCTAAAGCAACGTGATATTGGATGGGAACATGGTACCCCTGTTGATGAACGTAGAAAACTTGTGAAGTGTAATTATTGTGAGAAAGAAGTTCATAGTGGTATCACTAGATTGAAGCAACACATAGCACATGTACCCAGTCAGGTGGAAAGATACTTGCAAGTACCAAAGAAGTGTCTCAAATAATGAGACAACATCTTTTTGAAGGTAGTAAAGCAAAGGCGGCCATAAAATTCAAGAAAAAGCGACATATGAAATCTTTAAGTGAGTTGTTGTAACTTTGGCACATTATATACAAACATATATATGTTTAAAATGGATTCCAATGCCTTCGTGCAAGAAAAAAGAGTAAAGTTGGCTAGCATTGGGGGGAGAGTTGATGGTTCAATTTTGAAATGAGAATGAGTTATTAAGAGGTGAAGAAGAAGGGCATTTAGGTCTAAAATTTCAATCACGTGCCTTGCACGGGACTAGATAACCAGCAAACTAACAGAAAGTTTAAGAAACTAATAGAAGTGGGGCTCTAGGAGTCTATTTTGAGAAAAATCAAATTCGGACCCATTTTGAGATTTCTTTAAACCTCCGAACCTCGGGTACCTTTTACGAGTAATGTCTAAGTTTTTAATAACAATCTTTTAGCTTATCCATTTATTCATATAAGTTGGATTTTATTTTTCAAATATCTTATCAATATAGATTAGAGGTAATTACTTGAAACCCTCTCAACATTTCACGTTTTATCACTTCCCCCCTCCGCCTTGATCCCAACTCACGTTGTTTGTGAATCATTTTTAACTTTTTTTTAGGGACAATAATACCCTTCTCTATTTTTTAACCCCAACCCATCATTGCAACCCAACCCCCCTTCAACCGACCTATCAACGCCCAACCCGTAGCCACCACTTCGCTGATGTCCTCGCCGCCATCGTGGTCACTCCGAATCTTTATTTGCCTTCCCCTCTCTTCTGCTCTTCCCCTCTCTTTGTTAACTCACACATCTCTCTTTATTAACTCTTCAATAATTTTCATAGGGAGAGAGAAGAGGAGATGTGTGGGTTCATAGGGGAGAGAAAGGAGAGATGCCCTTGATTCTTGCTAGGTTCATAGCGGGAGAAATAGGAGAGATGTGATGGATGGGTTCATAGGGGGAAGAGAGAGGAGAGATGCCCTTGATCCTTGTTAGGTTCATAGGGGAGAGAGAGAGAGGAGAAGAGAGATCTCATGGGTTCATAGGAGGGAGAGGGATAGAGGAGAGATGTGATGGGTTCATGAGAGAGGGAGGGAGAGGAGAGAGGAGAGATCTCATGGGTTCATGTTGGGGGGGGAGGGGGAGGGAGGGAGAGAGAGAGGGAGAAGAGATTCCCTTGATCCTTGTTGGGTTCCGGGGGAGAGAAGATATGTGATGGGTTCTCTTTTTTAGAGAGAGATGAAGAAGAGAGAAGAATTGGAGAGAGATTTAAATGGAATTTGTATTGCATATTAGAACTTGACTCAAAAGAGTAAATTGGACATTAAACAATTGCATTTTAACGGAGTGGGCCTGGATAACGACAGAGGGTGGATCAGTGTTGGAAAAGAAATGTCGGGGGGTGGGGGTGATAAAACGTAAAATGCTGAAGGGGTTTCGAGTAATTACCCCTATATATATTACTATTGCACTAGTTACTGGTGTTCAATAATATTGTTTTGCCAAAATCCGATCAAAACTCCATCAATTATTAAATTTTGTTTTTGAAAGATTGCTGTTTTATTAATAATTCTTTAGTTTAAATGCTTTGTAGAATTTTTAAAAGAAGAGATTGAACCAGAGCAATGGAACACGTGATTATGGTTGAAAATGTCGATATGAGTATCGGGATGAGCGTAGGTTTTTGGTATCAGAATCGGGAATATCGGCCGTTTTGGCTCATCTTGTCATCAATATCTCTAGGCGTAAATATCAGTATCGGGGCTACATTTCAGACCTTGCACATCATATTCCCAATATTGCTGATATTGGTACCGTAAACCTTCGTCTAATACTGATGCCTATTGTGGGATTTAGACCTTGTTGTAGTAATAATTTCACTTTCATTACAAATCCAAATTCATGTTTCTTTAGCTTGCTGCATGTTTGCAGCATTTTAGAAGTTATTGAACAGTTCTGCAAGGATACTAAACTTGCTTGCCAATATAAAATGCATTTGTACATACTTTTTCCAGAAAAATGCATATCATGCATCTCTGGCAGCTTTTAGCATGCGATTTCACCAGCAACTATCTTTTTTTTGCTTCTCTCACAATGCATAGCTAAATAGATATTATTTCTTGAGCAGATTGATAACCTGCAAGCTACTTTCCGCCGATGGGAACAACCCAATCTAATACCGGAGAGCGTGTTCATCTGACTAAAGAGATCACTGCAAGCTGTGAAAGCATCGATTGGCAGGTATTATTTTTAAGAATGTTAATGCTCTTCGTTTTTGTTTTATCCCTTGCAGTTTAAGGTCTCCATCTAATCCACAAACTTCAAGTGATTACTATATCATTATAATATCACAGGGTGCTGAAGAAGCAAAACTGTTGGTGAATAAGGGAGAAGACAAAAATCTTAATTCTATTTTTTTTATTTAATCTCGCTGATATTGTCCCATCAGTTGCTCATTCTTAGCAAAATCTCTCCTCTATTGCAATTATTTTGATTATATTTCATCACTGATTGGTACTTTTTGTGATGGAAAGGTGGATGAACTGAACAAGACAATTTCAGTAGCTGCACAAGATCCAGCTTACTATGGGCTTAATGAACTCGAACTTGAAAAGCGTAGGAGATGGACTGCTACAGCTCATAACCAGGTATTCTATTTACAGATGTAGAATCATAATCAGGCAGACGCTCCAGATTAATTTTGTCGCTCTGCAAGAGATATAGAGCTACTGCTAGCCCATATTAGATTAGTTCTTGTGATATGGTGATCCTTTTTAGATGAAGAGTTTGTTGCATATTGTTTCTCTTTGTTGCATATTGCATATTGTTTTTCTTTAAACTTCATTTGTCTTTCATGTTTTCTCAACTGGAACATTTTACCTTGGACTTTGACTCGTTTACTAATAATGTAGGTGAATACTGTGAGGAAAGCAATAGAAGCTGGAAGGGGAAATGGTAGTTTAGTCAGTTCTGGTCCCAGCGGAACACGCCAAGAACTAATGAGGTTCCAAGTGATTATGCTTCTCAGACTGGCATATCTGACTATCGCAATGCTAATGACAATGATGATTTCATCTCTTCAGAATCTGATCGACAACAACTCCTTATAAGGTACTTGTTTCTCCATTGTATTCCTTTTTTTTCTTTGAGGAGATTGTTACGTGTGTTAACTACTTTTTCAATTTCTGTTGTGCGTTGGTTATTGCTTGTCAGTTGATGCATTATAAATTCAATAAATAATAATTTGACGTGATCAATATATAAGGAAGTCGCACTGTATATTCAGCAAGATGTGAAGTGTGTTGTATTCCCTTCTAGTGAGGTATGAATTCAAACCAAACAGAGGAGGCAGAAATTGTGTGGATCGATGATATTTCAAAAGGAACAGAATTAAATACAACTCACTTGTGATTCCCAAAACTATTAGAGCATTCTTCCGTATGTTAATTTCTTGTTACTCAATTTTTCTAATGTCTGGAGCTCTGGATGTGTCATGTGTGCCAATGGCATGCTTGTATTGTGAGAACAGTACAGAGATTATAATGGGGACCTTGATTTACCTTTTGATCAGGTCAATTTTTTTTTTTTTGCACTGCAAATATAGGATGCTCTTGTCAGTGTTTTCAATGAAAAATATTATCTTTCTCAGTACACCATCCAAATTATTCTTTAGGCAGCAAGATGAGGAGTTGGATGAGCTTAGCGCAAGTGTGCAGAGAATTGGAGGTGTAGGGCTTACTATTCATGAAGAACTCACTGGGCAGGTAATATTTTATCAAATTATTACTAAGCACCATCAGTAATAAATTAATTATGGGAAGTTAATTGTTGCTTTAGACAATATATCTGTTTTGACTGTTTTTTTTTTTAACTATGACTAACCCTAGTTCCTTCCCACCCTCTTATCTCATCTGTGTGGTTCAAGTTAATGGGGGATTGGATACAGCCAGTCCAAATGTGTTACATCTTACAGCCAAGTACAGATAACTGAGAGAAGTAAAGCACCCGCCATTGTAAATTTGAGCAACAGCAACGAAATACCACAAAATGTCCAACCACCCAGACCACTAATACAAATCAAGTCAAACCACCCAATTAGGGCATTGGGCTGAAATGTGGAGCTGCCTATGGGTCTGAATTAGTGTTGGTTTCCTCATGCTAGGCTCCCTCCAAAATATGGTACACCCCCCCCCCCCCCCCCCCCCCCCCACCACACACACACACACACACACACACCCCAAAAAAAAAACCCCCTCCTTTGCAAGGGAGTGCCATCCATCCAGCGTATACAGTCTGTGAGAATGGTTTTTTAGTGTGGTAGTTTCTGCTCCCCAAAATTCTCTTGAGAGGATAAACTTTTCATTTCTTTTAACGAAGTTTCATAAAATACTTTAGTTCTATGAAATGATATAATTGGTTCCATAATATATCTTGCAGATTTTGACTAGAAATCTGAATAGACCACGTCATAAATATTCTGAATTTTAGCTTACCTCAGCACATTTACTTTGGAGTCTTTTTTCCATTTTCTTTCTTTAATGTAAGGTATGCCCTCCCTCTCCTGCCCAATATATGGGAGAAAGCCCTCTACAATCTTAGTGATTTGCCTTGAACTTGTGAATTTGCGACCTCCCTGTTACAAAATTCCATGCCTATGGCTTAAATTTATACAAAGGAGTTGTTTCTTACTTTCCACAAGAATGTTCCCTTCTTGCCTTATTACTTTGGACTTGCTTTTGTTATTATCTTAACCTGCATGTTTATTAAACTTGCTGTTGGCAGTCATCCATGGCTTTATGCTAAACTTTTTCCACTATTCTGTTTAAAATATTACTTTTCAACATGTTCCCATATAATGATATTAATGTTCTAATGTATTACTTTATATGCTGACATTCTATTCTGGTGTTCCAGGAAAGAATTTTAGATGAACTGAGTACGGAGATGGAGACCACTTCAAATCGGTTGGATTTTGTGCAGGTCTGTTCTTAGATTGAAGCATGTATCTTGTTTTTTATCCTCTCCCTGTGGATATTATTTCATGATGTAGTTGAAAAGCATTAGTAGTGTTTTTACTCTTAAAATTTAAAAGCAAATAAAAAACTACAAACTGAATGTTTCCATCAGTCCTAATTGTTTGGTTTGCACTACTTTCCAATGCAAGATCTTATCTGGATAATGAATATTTCTGTTTATTCCAGTTTTCTCTTTTGACCGTGTTAACTTCCATGTCTCTGCAGAAAAAAGTGGCTATGGTCATGAAGAAGGCCAGCGCAAAGGGACAACTAATGATGATAGTTTTCTTAATGGTTCTCTTCATCATTCTTTTCATTTTGGTGTTCTTCACATAGAAGAGAACAGAAACAGTTGTGTAATCTGGTATTTTGTTGAATGTAAGCATTGAGGTTGTAACTTGCTTCTGTTTTACCTTTTTGAGTATTTTTGGCCTATTACAGTGATTCATGAGGTTGTAAAACTAGAATGGTTATCAAGTTTTGGTGAATGCTAGATGCCAAGAACAATTTGAATAACTAGGAATTCTAAATAGGCAATCACACTTAATTCTGATGCAATGCACAGAATATTTTGTCAACTTAACCTTATTTATATGTCGGCCGTTATTGTGATAGCATTCTGCTTGTGATCAAGAAAATATAGAAGTTTTTTTCCCCCCATTTATGCTTACTTGGAATCTAAGTTATGAATGTCTTGGATTTGACTCAACCGGGGTACTTCAGCAGCCATTATCTGCATCTTGACCAGTTCTAAGCTAAAATATCGTACGGAGTTTGAGGTGAACTTTTATAATTTAAATTAAAGGAAATGAGAATTCCATCTCCTTTCATGTGGACTTCACTTCCCTTGTCAACTGTCCGTATTCAAAACCGTGTTCAAGGCACATATAAATACAACTAAAGTATTCAGCACTAACATTGGCCAAAAGGCTAGAAATAAGTAGTGCATTGACCAAGAGTTGAACACTACTACTCTCTCTCTCTCTTTCCCCCTTTCATCCTCACCCTTGCAAAAGTCCTCACAATCGCTGCAATGGCCAGTGCTTCTGCTGCTGCATCGGATGTACAAGCAGCAAGACAACTGGTTCTGATCGGCGAAGAAGAAGAAGAAGACACCAAGAAAGAGGCGGCGGCAATGATGAAAAGAAGAGAAGCCCAAGAGGATGAAGAGGATAGTGAAGAGAAAAGAGGGAAAAAAAGGAAGAGGCTTCGTTCCATGGCCTATATTTACATGACAACCAAGCCTGTTCATGGAACCAGGCTTCATGTGCAAAAAGAGAGTAACCGCGAAGAAGAAAGGTGAAAGAAAATAAATAAACAAGCAAAATTTTACATCTTGTACTATATTACTGTGTTTTCCTCTTAATTTTTAGTCCAAAAAAATACATTTTTCAGGGAAGTTCAAACGTTAGCCCCAAAATTATAAAGATTGAAAGTTTAGGTTCACCAGGGTCATTACTGGCTTATTGTCATTGTTAAAAATGTTTGTGTTGACCATGTATCGGTGGTCGAAATCTATACACAAAATAGGTTCAAAAGACAAGTCACACAACATAAAGTTTTAGAAAAGTTTCACCAAAAGAAACATAATAGCTTTGGAACAGAAGTTACATTATATCAAGAAAACAAATATTACAACATTAAACAATCAAATCCTATAAAATTAATTGAAATTGTAACACGAAGAATTCACTGCAAATGAGTAATTTTACATAACAGACTGCCTATAATATCAATAGACAATAGTTTGACCTACAACCACAAATTGAAGATTTTCTCACAGACGTACAAAACAACTTTTTTTTTAAAAATCTACATTAGTGTTCATCCTCGATTCTCCGCACATTCTGTAGAGGCCGCCGACTAGAATTAGATATCTTTGGCTTCTCATTGTGCCTCGACACGCTGTCCATCTTCAGACCCACCGTGTTCTCCTTGTTTCTAATTACATCATCAATTACAGAACAGGGTTTAACATTAATGTCTAGCTGCATTGGTGTACTCTGAACACATTCCTTACTGTCTTCAATCTGATCGAGCTCGCTGCTCTTATTTTGTTCTGAAGAAATGCATACAGCTTAGAACCTCTCTCTCAGAAAACAATATAACTGAACCTTAAACCACAGAGATGAAAAAGTTGAAGGGAACCTATAAAAAGCATGCTGGCAACTAATTGAGAAACTCACCCTCATTCATATCAATGCCAGATTTTGAAGAATGGTCAGCCGAGTTCCCTTTAGCTGATTCTGTAGGAAGTTGAGAATCTACACCCTGAACCTTGTGACGGGAACTGCCAACATCTACATCATCAGCAAATGCCCAACCAAAATCTCCAAAATATTCATGCGTCATTATCTCATCTTTGCTAATGCTCTCCTCTTGGACTGCTGTACTTTTGCCTCCAACAGCTCCAGATTCCAGAGAAACCAATGCATGTTGAGCAGTAGAAGTTCCGCTGAAATTAGACTCCTCCAATTCATTTCCAATGGGCCTCCTCTCCTTGCCCAAACTCTCCTTCCAATCCCATAGAACCACATGCTGTGAAGCATTTGTCCCAGGGAGTTCTGTGCAGTTTCTGGCAATCATCTCTTCTTGCTTAGCATCTTTTGGTATTGGTGTGATTTCAGTTGTCTCAGATTTGGATACCACTGTAGCTGAACCTTCAGTTTTGATACCATCAAAAACAGTGAATATTTCATCCTTGGTAAGTTTAGAAACCTCCAAAGTTTCCTGAATAAATATTTTCCTTTCTTCCTGACCCTCAGATTGCTCAGTAGAGCGTGTGGCTGAAGACCAAACAATAAATAGTAAGTTTCTGAAGAAACCATCCATGATACTTTAAAAAGAAAGTCACTAGGGGTTAAAACAAGGTGATGCAAAGCAAATAAAGGTGTTGCCATATTTGTATTTTTAACGTTTTGATGACACAAATATGGATATGAATAGTGTTCAAATACCGAACTAAATATCCATATAACCAGTAAAATTAATTCAGATCGGGAACAAATATGGATAATAACTTGATAGAAATGAATAGGACAAAAATTGAAGAGAAAAATGGGTTAATTCATCTAAGTCACTTCTTACATTAAAACAATTGGAAATATAACATCACATTAGCTTGAATCTAATTAAGATGTCACATGATGTAATATTGGACTTTGTACTTGTTTACACCCCTAATAGTTCCAAGCATACATGACAAGTTTTAACATTTTATTTGTATTTTATATCTCCAAAGAGAAAATTAAGGTTGCTCCCCTATATGAATATTCTCCAATGCACATCGGGAACAAGAAAAAAAATGGCCGAAATAACAAAGTATAGACTATAGTAGCAATATAAATGAATAATATCATGAATTTATGAGTACATTGCCAATCTTCTTTAATAAATTAAGGGTTGGATTTCACAATAAGCAAGCAAACAAACAGATAAAATAACAGATTCGCCAATTGGAAATTAATTGAGACTCGAGAGAATTTTATTGGCTAATCATGAATTTGGATCTTGTGCATGTCTCAGAGCCCTTACAAAAAAATGCCATAATTCCAATAAAAAAACTGTCATAATTCCCTTAACCTAGACCCCCTTCCTGAAAATTTTGCAAGGTTACTCCTTGGTAGCATGAAGCTTAAGTAACTGACCCCTCTAATGAAGGGCAATTATGTAAGCTCTAATTTGGCTTAAAATACCAAATTGGCTTTAAATAACTGACCTCTAATTTTGCAGGGATGCTCCTATTTTCTACCCAATTTGGCTTTATTGCACAACCCACTCTTGAGCACAGCTGGGCTCAGCTAGAAATTTGGCACCATTGACTAGAGGGTTGGGTTGATGTCAGATTGCAACCGGTTGTAAAAGGTTTGGTAAATTTTGTCAGACTCTCATTGAGGCCTCAGCAACTTATAGTTGGGCCAATAGCCAATACCAATTTGATGGAAAACGGAAAAATTGTATAATAGTTACAGAAAATGCTCATGACGTTCCCCCCCCCCCCCCCCCCTTGTAGGTTAAGAGTTACATTTTTGTAGATTCGTTAATCTGCCCAATCTCTTTTCCTCTGGAAATAGACCAAAAGCTGCAATGCAGTTGACGGGTACAAAAAAGGCTCTGAAATGAAAACTAAATAGCGCTGATTAATGAAAAATGACAGAAAAGAAACAAACAAAATTACCTTGAGAGTCTATGTCGGCACGTGGTTTGGTAGAGCCTTCTGAAAAATTCTCAGCCGTAGGAGACATTTCACATTCGAAAGGAGAAGCCTCTTGACTCTCTGAATCAGAACTTCCTGATGCAGCTATGGCCTTAAATTCAGGCTCTTTGGTTGCTAGTGTTTCAGCAGTATTTAATTCCAAAAGATTTTCACATTTGCCATGAGCTAAGTTTTCTTCATGATGTTCCACTCGACCTACTTGAGCACCATCATTCACAAAACTAGCTACTTCGCTGTCCATATGAAACAAATCTTCTACTAACATTAGTGTTGCCCCAGGTGCAACCCATGTTTTTTCAACATTAGAACCATGCTCAAAGCATTCAAGTGTACCTGCAATAATAGATAAACGTTAATTTAATCAATGGTTATTAATTTACAGACACTGACTGATGAACTTCCGAACAGAAATAGAAACCAAAATCAATCCAAGAGTGCAGAGTTCAGAAACAGAATAGAATTGAGAACCAATCATCACCTTGAGTCTGGGATTTGGAACTTGAATCAGCAACTACTTTTGCCAAACGTTCTTTGACTAGTGATTGATCTCCAGCAGGCGAAGCCTTGATATTTTCAGAAATCCCCGTGACCACAGAATCTTGGACCATCCCAGAGACGGACATGTTAATGCTGTGATCTACATCATGTTCTGCTTCTGCCAATTTGGGACTAGCGGTTGTTGTATTGTAATCTGAATTCACTTCTAGCAGATCATTGTCATTGTTGGCGTTATCAGCATCCACACTTCCAGGTTCAGAAAGTGCAGTAACATAAACAGTTCTTGTATTGAAATCTGCCATTCAGCCAAAAAAAAAAAAAAGAAATTCAAATCTTCAAAGTTAAATTGCATACAGGGATAAAAGAAATGCGGAATACTGATGTGCTTTCTTCAGGTTTATCAACAGAATTTGTACTTCGAAAAGTAGATTTTTTGCATAATCCAGCTTCTACAAGGAACAAAATGGTAAGAAAAGAGCAGTCTGACAGCAAAGCCAAAGAGAACTGTGTTTCACAAAGCATTTACCTTCACGTTTAAAGGTATCGACAGGTAGATATGTGCTCTTGGATGTAGGCAGCTGTGTGTGTTCTTCTCTGGCTTCCGGTACACTTTCGAACTTGATTGGAGAAACTTGTGCCCTTTCTTCCTCATTAGATTGTGTTAATGCAGCAAGTCGACCTTTTTCATTATCAAGTTCTTCATGGACATTACACGGTAATCTCAATTCCATTTTTGCTCCTACTTCCTTCCCATCATTTGACTTGCCACCAACTTCGTGAGAATCAGCCAGATTCGGTCCTGGTGATGCTGCCAATCCAAGATTTCCCCCAGAAGAAGTGTTCTTTTTTAACATAGCTGAATCTGTAACAGAGTAATTCCAACCAGTTAACATCAAAGATTAACGAATAACATGAAACCTAAGCATTTAATACCAGAATCTGGTGTCTTCCTAGCCTAATTCATCACTTGAAAAACAGCATAACTTCACATATGGTAAATCAGGTACAAAATGTTCCAGGCTAAGAAACATCCACAATGGCCCACGAAGATGAAGTCATGCCAGAGTTCAGAGTAATACAGAAAAGTACAAGAATTGATGGGTCAGTCATTTCTAGCCACAGTTGTTATTTCTAACAATATCTCAGATTCTCAATGGGTTTGGTCACCCATATTTCTACCTTCTGATATGCAAATACACAAGCAAAATACAGTGTCCTATGACCAGTATTGGTTAAAATGTAGTATTTTAAAATATTTAAGGGTCCTATAAAATACTATACTCAGACATATGCAACCTTAACTCTCATTCTTAAATACAAAAATTAAAAACTTCAATAAAATTTTCTTTTCCACCTTGGCTTTCCTTCCGATTAGCTAGTAGACTGAAACTGAATGGAGACAGAAATTCTTCATTATTCAGAATCTCCTCTTCTGCAGAAGCTTTTTCAGTATTATCTTTGTTTAATAGTTCTTCAACAGACGATATGGCATCCATCTTAGGCAAACTTGGAGTTGGAGCTGTTGAAAGACAGACCTTAGTAACAAAAATTATGCAGGTAATAAAATAAACCATTACTTCTACTTAAATTAAATGAAGGCCAAATGATCCTAGTTTTACCTAAGATGTTAGGATGTGATATCAAAGGTCCAAAACTATTAATAAAAGGTTATGGCATTCTAAAACTACTATACTGAAGAAGTTGGAACAATTTTACCAACTGATCATACTAACCATTTTCCATGTACGTTGACGAGGAAAAATTCTCTAGTGACGAGAACCTCACTTCTCCTGGCATGGAGGCTGGCAATGACAAATACAACTTATGAGCTCCAAACATAGCATGCCAAAAGTTATACATAAATTAGAAACAGTCTGTGCAAAATAACAACCTGAATTTTCTAATGATGGATGAAAATGGGCGTCATCAGTATGGAGCTCTCCAGATGAACCTTTAACTTCTTGCAAGATAAAAGCTTCATCTCGCGTCTGACCAACCTCGTCAAAATGATCAAACTTATCAAGCTCTATGGTATTTTCATTCTTCGTTACAGTGTCATTGTCACCTTCAATGCTGGCCTCACTTTCCAAAGACTCAATATTTTCCCTTTCTTCTGCATCTACTGCACCTAGTTCAAGGCCTTTTTCAAACTCAACATCAGTAAGTTCATTCGCAGTATTGGCAGTTTCTGGTAGAATATCAGCAACCCCATTTAGTTGTTCCAAAGCCTCATGTTCTTTAGGTGCTGATTTGGGACTCCTATCCACAGAATCTACCCCAAGGCTTTCTGTCACATTTAGTGCACCTCCATGTTGGTCTGTGAGATGCCTTGAATCCTCACTATCTGTTAGAGCATCACAAATAATAACAAGACAAGAAATATTAATATATGGAGTGTAAAATTGAAGTAAAATATTCAAATAGCACACTGATTCTGATGTAGTGAACATGTTGCAGAAAATATAATTAAATTTTTTTTATTATGTTGCTTATAGAAATAACCAGTTACACAGACAGTTAATGTAGCTTTCAACTAAAGATCCTGAGTTTCTAATTCTACATCATCGAGGGGCTTAACAATAAATCAATGAAGTTATGAAGTTACTAACAGTGAAATGCCGATGGTTTCCATAGTTGCTTGTGCTAGGTCACTTAAGAGATTGTAGCTGTTTGTGCAGGCTCGTGTGCGCATATATTGTGCTGGTGAGGGAAGTCATGGAGGTGGTGGGTGGGGGTTAGTGGGATACCAGGGAGCCATTTCAGTAAATGTTGTGGGTGTGGCATTTGAACATCTATTTGATGCTTTACAGCAAGGGGCTGAATCATCAAAATCGTTACTCCCATTGTAATAGGTGACAGGAAGGGATTTTCTGTCGGGATAAAAAGCTTAATGCTTTATCGATAACATATAGAAGCACATTATAACTTTTTGAAATAATAGATGGAGGTCTGGAAGTAGTAACTGAAAGCAAAATTATTATTACATCACCACAACAAAAAAATTTACAAGTTATCTTACTAACCTGGAACATAAGGAAAATCCTGTATGCCCACTTGCTTAGTTGAACCTTCACAACCCAACGTTCTAGGAGTTTCAATTACACCACAAGTAGGTATATACCTTGCATCAAATGCTGGATAATTGCTCGGTGAAGATGGTCTCAATTCATCTTCATTCTTTTCAACATCATATGTGCCATCTTCAGTTTCATTACCATCATTCACTGTAACTGATAAAGTGGATGATACCCAGGTTTCCTTAATTACTTCTAGCTGTAAAACACTATCATCTTCATTCTTTTCAACGTCATTTGTGCCGTCTTCAGTTTCAATACCATCATTCACTGTAACTGATAAACTGGATGATACCCAGGTTTCCTTAATTACTTCTTGCTGTGAATCACTGTTACCTGCAGAAGCTTCAAGTATCTTCCTAACATCGCATGATCCTGATGCTAATTGTGCATTTAATATGTTCTCCGGGTCTGCCTTGCAACTTTCCATCTCATTATCAAAAATTCTCTGAATGTGAGGTGAATCTCTGGCATCCCTATTTGCTGTCACCAAAACCTCCAAAGTTTTGCCTGTGAAACATTATCAAAATCACATAGAATTTATCCAAGCTGTAGGAAACATGTAAAACACAAAGAATATTTAAAAACATCTTACTTACTCGAGGTGGCACTTGCTTCACCGAGATAGTCATTAGAACGGGAAGCCATTTTACTCATAGCATGAGTGTCCACTTTCAGATCAGGTTCCCTAAGATCAATGTTAGGAGATACTTCACTGAATAAGGATGGCAATAAAGTTGGGGATAATACTTCGCCAGACTTGCAAGAGAAAGGTGAAACAGCAGTTTTTGTTGATTCAATGCCTTCCATGCCCCCCGTATTTGCAACATAAACTTCCACTTCTGAATCAGACTTTTCAACATTAGTATCACAATGAACTTCAGGACAAACTTCAGTACCAGATGTCACTGGATCAATGATCTTGGTCGCTCCACTGCCTGCCATGACATCCTCACTTGGACCATCAACTTTGACTTTTGATTCAGGGTCTTCAAGATCAACCTCAGGAGAAGCGTCAGTATTAAGTGTAGGTGACAGTTTCACATATCTTTTGCAAACAGAAATGGGTCCACTAATATTTGTTGCTACATTGCCTGCCAAGCCATCCTCAGTAGCACTACAATTTTCCACTTCCAAATTAGACTCTTCATGAGCAAGCCCAGGAGAAGCTTCAGTATCAGATGCTAGTGATTGTTCCTCAGAACTGTGCGGGAACGGAGGGGTCATGATCTTGCTTGCTCCATGGTCTGTCATGATATCCTCACGCACCACATCAACTTCCTCTGCTGTATCTGACTCTTTAAGGTGAGCCACGGCAGAAATTTCAGTATGAAATATTGTTGATAGTTCTTCAGAGCTTAGTAGAGACAATGGTTGACTGGTATAGTTTTGTGATTCCATGCCCGTCAAGCCATCCACATCATCAAGTGCTCCAACAGAGGTTTTTCCACTATTAACATTCATGGTGGAAGTAGGATCGACTGGAGCCGGAGCCTTACCGCTGTCATCCCCATATGACTCCAAAGTTCCTTCAGCCTCCAAAGTAGTATCAACTTTTCTTAAAACATTCTCCTGAATTTCTGAAGAACTGTCAGTAATATTTAAGGGCAATTCACCTTCAACCGGAGCCTGAGCCTTACTGCTGTCATCCCCATATGACTCCAAAGTTCCTTCAGCCTCCAAAGTAGTACCAACTTTTCTTGAAACATTCTCTTGAATTTCTGAAGAACCTTCAGTAATATTTAAGGGCAATTCACCTTTACCCTTGATTGCTATCTCCATAAAAGAAGATTCTTTTTCTTTGGTGTTGGAGCCAACATACACATCATCCAGATCCTTAAGAGCACCCACAAATGAGGTCTTGTTCTCAATTTTCTGAAATTGAACATTTGCAGGAGATTGTCTCATTTCAGAAATGATCTTATCATCAACATCATTACAAAACTCAGTTTCTCCACTGTTGCTTTCCACAGCAATTGATAAACTAAAAGAAAGGGCTGCAGTAGGAGGACCTGGAAGCGAAATTTCCTCAGCAGCACCTATTGCTGCACTGGATTTTGAAGCTGCAACTTTATTGTCACTTTGGATGTCCTGCTCTTCCAGCGTATGGCATCCAATGGATGTTCTCCTGATGTCAACTTCATTCTCCAGCATGGGACTTGATTGCTTAATATTGGCCTGCTTTTTACCTGAGCTCTTACCTTTCACATATGAATTGTTTTGAATATCTTCTAACAAACTTGAAGCTGGGTCTGGAGAGCATTGCCTCTGCATAACTCCACTGTCAGCAGAAGCCTTCCTTGAACTTTTTCTTTGTGAACTGATAGAGCCCACCTCCATAGCTCCTCTACTGCCACATCCTCCAACAATTTCTCCTGGTTTTAAAGCAGAATTCTTTGACTTATTTCCCGATTCGTCCTTCCTGATGATTGCATCATTCCCATCAATTAATTTTCCAATTTCAAGCAAAATCTCATCTTCCAACAACTTTGAGGAACTGCGTGTTGATCTCCTTGCTGGTGTCATCACAGCTTCATTATGCAGCACAGGGGATGTTGAACCTCCAAGTTTCGAAGCACAATGCTTTGATTGTTTCCCTGATTTGTCCTTCCTGACTTCATTGTCATTGCCTAGTGCTTCAGTTTTTACGGAAGACAACTTCGAGGAACTGCGTGTTAATCTCCTTGTAGGTGTAGTGACAATTCTGTCATCCAGCAATGGTCTCCCTGATGCGGCGTCCCTTGGTTGTTCGCATGAGTTTTCCTGACTGACTGTGTCACCTAATTTTCCTACTACTGGTGAGACAGTCTCATTGCCAAAACATTTGGAAGAACTGCGAGTTAATCTCCTTGTAGGTGTAGTGACAGTCTCGATATCCGGTAATGAGGCTGTTGAATCTCCCTGTTTTGAAGGGCGGTCCTTTTGTTGTTTCCGTGGACCAACTGATTTTCCAACTGCAGATAAGTGAGACTCATCTTCCAACAATTTTGAAGAACTGTGTGTCAATCTCCTTGTAGATTCAGCTATGACTTCATTATCAGATAATGAGGCTGTTGAAACTACACCCCCCATTGCATGATCCTTAGCTTGCTTTGGTGATTTGCCCTTCCTGACAGCTTCACTTTCTTTAACTGACTTCCCAAGAACTGGCAAAGAAGTCACATTTTCCAACAAAGACGAAGAACTGCGTGTTGATCTCCTTACGGGCTCCGCTATGACTTCACTCTCTGGCAAGGAGGTCGTTGAGCCTCCTCCTGTTGAACCATGATCCTTTGCTTGCTTCTGTGATTTGCCCTTCGTGACTGCCTCACCTCCTTTAACTGACTTCCCAACTACAGGTAAAGAAGTTGCATCTTCCAGCAAGGTTGAAGAACTGCGTGTTGATCTCCTTAGAGGCTCAGCTACAACTTCACAATCTGGCAACGAGGTTGTTGAGCCTCCTCCATTCGCACCATCATCCTTAACTTGTTTCTGTGCTTTGCCTTTCCCGTTCACCTTGCCTCCTTTAACTAACTTCTCGACAACAGGCAAGGATGTTCCATCTTCCAGCAAAGTTGAAGAACTACGTATTGATCTCCTTGGAGGCTCAGCTGCAACTTCACTATCAGGCAATGAGGTTGTTGAGCCTCCTTTTGAACCAACATCCTTTACTTGCTTTTGTGATTTGCCCTTCCTGACCACCTCATCTCCTTTAACTGACTTACCAACAACAGGTAAAGGTGTCCCATCTAACAGCAAGGTTGAAGAACTGCGTGTTGATCTTCTTACAGGCTCGGCTACAACTTCATTATCTAGCATTGAGAATGTAGATCCTCCTTTCGAATTATGATCCTTTGCTTGCTTCAGTGATTTTCCCTTCCCGACCACTTCACCTCCTTCAGCGGACTTTCCTCCAACAGGCATAGAAGTCCCATCTTCCAGCAAGGTTGAAGAGCTGCGTGTTGATCTCTTTACAGGCTCAATTACGACTTCACTATCCGGCAATAAGCTTGCTGACTCCGCTCCTTTTGAAGCACGACCCTTCACTTGCTTCCGGGATTTGCTCTTCCTAACTGCTTCACCTTCTTGATCTGATTTCCCAACAGCTGAAACAGAATTTCCAACTTCTAACAGAGCTGAAGAACTGCGTGTACATCTCCTTGTAGGCCCAGTTACAGCTTCACCATCCAAAATTGAGTATGTAGAGTCTCCTTGCGTTGAAGCATGATTGTTTCGCTGGCTCCGTGCTTTCTTCTGACGAGCCACATCATTTACATCTCCTGACCCCATAGCATTACCATTCAATACATTGCCCCTTGATCTCTTTACATTACCTCCAGGCTTGGAGATCCTTTCAGTGTCATCAGCAACCACCTTTTCAATCAGTGGAGTCTCCGTGCCTCCTTTCCTCCGTTTCTTAGACTTTTCAACATCAATTTCGTCAGTAGCAACACTTTCTTCTGACTTCACACGACTAGACCTCCTAAGAGGAGGCTCATCTTCCACAAAGTCTTGCTCTCGAGACCTTTTCCGAAGATTTTTCCTTCCAGCAGCCTCATCTTCCACCAACACAGCAGCCGACTTTTCATTTTCTTCCCTCTTATCACTATTTTTTCTTTTCTGGCTCCTCCTCGGATTCCGATCAGTTACTGACACTTCATCTCCTCCAACTACCACTGCCCTATTCCTCAAAGATCTAGTAACAGGAACTTCACCAAAAATGCCCTTCTCTTTGCTCGTGGCATTTTGTCGAACACCTTCTGTGCCATCTCCTGATTTTTTCTTCTTCTCCTCAACGACAGGAGACCACAACACAGCCTCCGCCAACCCACGAGACCTTGTAGCTCTCCCTGGGACTTCAGTAGCATCCTTTAGACTCTCAGAACGACTATCTTTCTCAGTCTTCTCACTTCTTTTCCCGAGTTCCGCTGCAACACTAGACCTTCTTCCAACTGACTTCCTCTTCGAATTTCCAACTGGCTTTACAGTAAATTCCTCAAAATCATCCTCCTCTTCATCTTGAATCACAAAAGTAACCTTCTTCTCACCTCCTCTAAGAATCCCCAAATCTTCAGCACTGCTCCCTCCAGAGCCCTTCAAGCAGCCTTTAGGCTTAATATTTTCCTGATTAGGTTTCAAATTTTTATAAATTTATCTTAAAAATCCAAAACCACAAGAAATTGCAGAATTCGACCCAAAAATCGAAACTTTGTGAGAGAAAAAAATGCAAGAAAGATGAGACTAAGATGGTGGATTACCTGAAAAATCGACAAGAGACTCTCAATCATCTGAGAATTCGTGGAATTTGCAGGAAGCCCGTGCTCTTTGCAGAGGGCTTGGAGCTCCTTTCTCTTCATCGATTTGAAATCCATCGCCACTTGAAAAGAAAGTGAAAGCAAAGCCCTAATTGCTTCTGAGAGAAGGGGAAATTAGCAAATAGCAACCAACTTCTTGTACTGCTACATTTATTAGAGATTTCGAAATTGTTCCTTGAGAAAGATGAACATCGAGTGAGATCGAGATTCAGGGGGGGGGAGAGAGAGAGAGAGGTAAGAGTGAAATTGAGAGAGAGAAAAAGGGGAGGTGAAATTGAAATTTTTTGAGTTGAGCCTGGGGGTGTGTGCGGATGAAGTTTGGTATATTTTGGAGCTTGGTACAAAGTGGGTGGACGCGTGGAAGAAAGCGACTGGATGCTTTACTGTTTGACTGTTGGGCTTTGTGCCGTCGGTCATTGTCCGTTGGATTTTGATGGACCGGGAATTTTGACGGTTGAGATTTGCGTGAAGTTCAAGCTCCTGGGCCTCCACAATCGATGATCGTGTGGATGGGCGATACTGAGAATCACATGGGAAACTGGCAAACTGCAGACAGAATTTTTCTTCAATACACCCCCAAATACACAAATTTGAAATTTGCTTTTTTTTTAAAATACTGTCATCGGTGATATCACCGATCAATGACAGAAAATATTCATATCACGAGCCAATGACATATAAATCAATCTTCGTGCTAATATTCATTCATGTTTTTTTATTTTAGCTTAAGGTATTTTGATTTTTTTAGAAATGAGTGAAGAAGAAAGAGAAGGGATGAAAATAAAAGCAAGAGGCGCAGAGGTCTCCATTTTTTTTTTTTTTTTGATTTGATATTTGTTTTGTGAGAATAGAAAAAAGAAAGAGATCTTTTTCTTCTCTTCCAAGCATTCTTTATTTTTTGGTTACATATTAAACAAGAAAAACCTAATAGTGTGAGCATCTCATGTGAGATTATTCTATTTGTTATGCTGCAGCTGGTTAAGCATTTGTTGTCGTGGTTAATTGTTGCTGCTTGGGCAAGGAGATCGATAAGAGAAGATCAACCGACGCGAGAAGATCGACAATGCAAGGAGATCGACGATGCAAGAAGATCGGCTGGCGCGAGGAGATCGATGACAAGAGAAGGGCGCGAAAAGATATGGATGGCGAAAAAGAGTTAGAGAGGCGGTGAGGAGATCTAAAAGCTCTCTCTTTTTCTCTTCACAAAGTTGAAAAAGAAGAGAGAATAAACAAACAATAAAACTGTCTTGATCCCCGTGCTCCCCACCTCTTCAGTCTAAATTTGAGCTGAAGAAAAAAAAATTTTGAGTCTCTTCTTCCAGGAAACAAACGCTCTTTCCTCCAGTAAACAAACACCAGAAGAGAGAAAAAATCTTTCCTCCAGTAAACAAACACCAGAAGAGAGAAAAAAGCCTTTCCTTTTCTCTTCTAAGAAAACAAATAGGGCCTTAATTATGTCACTCTCCTGTCCTCAAAAATAAAAAAAAATAAAAAAAAAGAAAGCAAGCTATGGCATCACCAAATATAACTTAGGTTGCACAGATATAGATCAATCCTTTTAACAATTAGGACATGTTTGTTTGCAGAAAACTCAATAGAACAGTACTGTTAGAACAGTACTGTTGCGCGGTCCCGAGTATCAGATTTCCACAATTTCATTTGGTTTGTATAAAAAAATAAAAATAAAACCCGAAAAAATAGATGAGGACTACCAAAAGCTGAGCTGCTGGTTTCCTCCCAAGGTCGTGCGGAAACCTGACGCCTTGTCTACATCGGAAAGCTGTCTTGTCGCTCAGCTTTCCAATTTCTTCTCAAAGGGGCGAACAAGCCCTTAAACAAGCTGGTGATCTTCACTTCTCTTATGATGCGGACTGCAGAGAAAATCCATTTCCAATATCTCTGGGAATATTATTTTTATTTCTCTCTCTATTTAATTGCCACTTGTAAAACGAGTGCATTCGGTAGCCAGTAGCCTGCGACTCGTGCAAGATTTAACAAAACGAAGCCTGGATGTATCCCTAGACAGTCTCGAGCAAAGGGGGAAACAAGCTATGAATACTGCAAACAACATTAATCGCGCCATATATAACAATTATGTATAAAGAATTTAATCTAACAAATGATAGACAAATCCTTTCAACCTTTAAAACTCCCGATAAGTGTGCACAACAACAACGCACCAATTATCAATCCATTGAGATAAAAGCAAAATTTACTCTTTGTCCCTCACAATTTTTTCATTGTAAAGGTCAGGGTTCATCCTCGTTAAGCGAAAATGGCAATAAAGCCATACAACTTAAGATACAAAAAAGAACAGGCTTATTAAGAATTCACAGGAAGATGAGATCAGTGTTCCAGGTGGAAGACATATTCAGTCAGGCGCTGCAGTTCTCTGGGGTCTAACTTTTGTTCTGCGACGACTGTTGGTTTCTTCACTGTGAGCATTTTGGAAGATGGATCCAAAGTCCAGCCATGTTGAAGTGCATCTGCAATCAAATATGACAAGCATCCATGAAAATTAGCTGCAGCACATCAAGTGAAAACTTCAAGTTACATGGAAGTGGAATTTGGATGGCAAGTCCGAGTGATCTTGAATTGCATAAAAGTGGAAAGCATGAAGAGCATTCAGTGTGCACCATACAAAAAACACAATCAACAATCATGGTCTATTTCCCCCTTTCTTCCCAAAACAAGTCCCGTTGTTTACAACTAATTAAAGGGTGTTTTCTCTTAATGAGCATAATAGAAGTGTATACTAATTTTTATGCCACTTGAATTTGAAATAGTCTAGAGTTTTTCTCCCGGCACTTGATCGAAATGAACCGCATCATGAAAAGAAAATAAAAGGTAGAGAAACATACAGTTTGTGGCATCATCTTCATTCATTCCCATAAAGTGAGCCGTGTCAACAACGCTTATTGTTGAATATGCAGACAGTAGCAGCTGGAACATTCTCTTGGTATAGCTCTCTGCAGCATTTAAACATCAAGAACTCAGAAACTAATTCCAGAAAACTAGCAATCTTGTAATCATAGCTTAAACCAATGGACAATGAATTTATGGCATTATCTAGATAACCGAATAATAATGTTACGCTATGATGCACGGACACGAGTGTCAGACATGGCACGGACATGGCAAAATTCCAAAAAACAGGACACGGGGACACGGCAAGTAACATTTTATTAGTATTAGTATATATAAATAAATTTATAAAATAGCAATCAAGTGATCAGCAAATTAAAATATCAATCAACATTCAACACATCACAAACATCAAAATATCATAAGTTTATATCAAAATTACAACCAAAGATCATAAGTTCAAAAGTTATCTTATCAACCAAGTTAACAACTTAACATCATAAGTTCAAAATAAAATTATAATAAGCATCATATCTTAAAATGAAGTTGAAACTAGTCCAATGACTTCCTCGTTATCTCCTTCTCTATCATCCGCAAACAACACGACCTCCATTGTGGGTTTATCAAGAGAAAGAGTAGCAAAATTTAGAATACTGGCACCCTTAAACGAGTCAAAGTCATCTCCGCCAATATCCCACGTCTTTGTTTCATCTTCATTTTATTCTTCTGAACTTCGAGAAAGCAAACAAAGATTGTTATGCACATAGATTATATCTTCCGCTCGTGTCGAGTTAATTTATTCCTCTTTAAGTAGTGAATAAAAGAGTATGTATTCCAATTCTTTTCACAACAAGAGGAGGAACATGGTTGACCTAGAAGCTTTAAGACCAATGCTTGTAAGTTTAGAGTTGAGGAACCATAAAGAACCCATCAACACTTCGGATCCACAAATTCTCTATCATGAAGAGAATCCGGATAGGCAAAAGCACCCAAAGCGCCCGAAAATCTAGTATACTCCATGCTCACCGCCCATCTTCTTCGGGGTTAGGATAGTATCTCTTCAAACACTTGCTTCTTTCGGAAGAGATCTCCTCATCTTGGTGGGAAGCTTGTCGATTTATGTTCTCATGAAGCCAAACATCACGATAATACCTATTAACATAAAGAATAATCGCATTAAAGTATAATCACATTAAAGATTATGAATTATAACATAAACTTAAATATTAATATATTACCTTGAATTCAAAGAGTGTGCCAAACATTGAAGTGACGTGTTACTCTTGTTCCATCGATCCTCCAAGATTTGATGCACAGCTTCATAAAAAAGTAATTGCTCATTCTCTCTTTTTCCTTCTTGTCGATAAATAACACTTTTTAACCTTCTCGATCGTTATGTCCCACATGTCATACACCAAATGAATAGATGGTTTGTCTGTGTCGATGACCCTTATCATGTCATAATTGGCTTCATGAAGGCAATGATGTAGTTAACATTGTCCCACCACAAATCATCTAGCACCTTCTCTTTAACAAATTGTGATTGTCCCACATCATCATCATCTCTATGCATGTTCCATCGATCACAAAGAACCAAATCTTGGAGGTTTCTTTTGATGACTTTAAACCTCTTCAACATCATAATTCAAGAAGCAAATATAGTTTTGACCACTGCAAGAAGCTTCGTCTTGGAATAGTCATTGAACGTGGCAAGCCTCATGAATGATTCATGATAGAATTGCGTGATCATGGCATCATTTGAGACCTCCATGATCCAATTGTATTGATCATCAGCTACAGCAACTGCCTGTGTTTTTTGCCGCACAATATTCTTAAGGACAAGGTTAAGAGTGTGCATTACATAAGAAGTCCAAAAAATGTGAAGATACTTGCTTTTCACAAATAGCACATGCCGCCTTGCATGCTGAAGCATTATCAGTTATGATTTGAATGACATTTTGAGCCCCAACCTCCTTGATGCAATCTTCAAGCTTCTTTTTCACTTCTCCCTCGGCATTAACAGAATTCAAGAACACCATGATTTAATGAAAGGTCTCACTTACGCATCTGCCCATCCATCACTACAAATAGAGACCCCTTTTTGTTTCCACGTGGCAACCTCTCTACATAAGATTTCTTATGTTGCAAGACAGTGGTCCTCAGAGAGTTGTAGCCAAGGTTTGTACCCTGTGATTGGATTGTTTGCGGCAAATTAAAATGTCTTGGCATATCATGGATTTCTTGTCAAATTAAATGACAATCCACTGGTACAAAACATCCTCGCAATCATGCAATCCAATTCATCCCTTGCCTCTTTATTGAGTGCTTGATCCACAGTGTTCACTCCTTCAATTCATTTGGACCACTTGTACTTTCACCGACTGCACTTGACGATAAAAGACAAAGGCAATGTTACGGTCCTAGGCATAAAAGTCTTCAATCTCATTTCTGCTTGCTCCATCTCTTCTGTCATGTCTCTTACGTTATAGGATTTAACCGTTGCACACATCTCCATTTCTTGTCAGCTTATCCGAATGAGATGGGCCTTGACTCTTGAATATGATCTATTGAATGTTTCAAAGCAATAACTACACTTTCACTTTCAATTTCCTCCTCCCCTTCCAATTTTTTCACTTTAGTTACAAACTTTCAAAGAGGTGCATGATCATCCACTACTCCACTTGAAGAACCTTTCATTGAAGTCATATTGTTCTAATTTCTAAACACAACACAACAATAGTATGCCAAAGAAAAGCAACATATCATACACAATCTAAAAGAAAAGCATTCAACAATTTATTGAGATAACTACGCAACAATTTATACGCAATTGTATCATCAATCCTACATTGTGTATTAATTTCACATATCAATTAAACTCAAATTCCTACATAATCATACATCAATTATTATCAAAATCATACATCAATTATTATCAAAATCCTACATCAATTAAACTCAAAATCATACACAATTACTATCAAAATCTTACATTAATTAAATTCACAATCCTACACATAATCCGACATCAATAAATTAATATCAAAATCATGCAATCTAATTAAATTCTCTTCTACTCTCTTTGTTTGCTCTCTCTGCTCATCTCTCTCACTGATCCTCTCTCTGTCTCGATGCCTCTCTCTCCTTCTCTCCCTCCCTCTCTCTTTGCTCTCTCAGTATCGGTAGAGAGAGGAGAGAGGGAGCAGAGAGTGAAAAAGAGGAGCAGAGACAGTGAAAGAGAGATAGAGAGAGATTACCTCTTGAGATCCACCGCCGAGACCACCACCACAGCCGAGACAACCGTGAAGAAGATCACGTCGATCAACCGCCACTTGACCACCGAGATTACCGCCTCAATCACCACCGATAAACTGTCAATAGACCACCGAATCACCACCGACTATGAGAACGAGAGATTTTTAGGGTTAGGGCTTAGAGGGAGAGAGGGAGAGAGAGAGGGAGACGAGAGAGAGAAGCAGAGAGAGTGGTAGAGACATGAGCAGAGAGATAGAGAGAGGCAGAGAGAGATTACCTCTTGAGATCTACCGCCAAGAACACCGCTGCCGAGACCACCTCGAAGAAGATTACGCTGATTAAGCGCCGCTTGACCATCGAGATCACCGCCTCGATCACCGCCGATAGACCTCCAATAGACCACCGAGATCACCACCAACTGAGAGAACGAGAGAGATTTTTAGAGCTAGGTCTGAGAGCGATCGGGATTTTTGAGGGAAGTGCGGGGGTGATATTTTAGGTATGGGGTTTTAATAAAAGAGATCGGGTCGGGTTCAATTAACCGCCACCCATTAAGCCAAACCCGCGTGTCCAAGCCGCATCCAACACAGGTTTTACCGTGTCTACTGAGTCAAAATCGTTAACTCGTGTCGGACACAGTCAAAACCATGTCCGACACGTGTCGTTCACATGTCGGGCACGTGTCCGCGTCCGACACATACCCGACACGGACACGCGGGGCTTGTAAGCGTGTCCATGTTTCACAGATGTTACGTATTACAACAACTTTGTGATGGATGGCAATATCTGTGGCATGGAAGTCATCATTAATTAGGTTTTACCACCGTCATCCAACTTCCATTACGGGCCTATTTGGATTCAAGGAATTGGGTGGAAGTGAGGAAGTGGAAAATGTCTTTTTTCATTTTCGCTGTTCATCCAAACATCGGAAAAAGAAAATGGAAAAGGTTCTTTTCCTTTTCTCCTTTCACTTTTACACAACCATTTCCTCACTTTCAGAGTGCTACAGTTAATTTTGTGGTCATGTAAATCTCATTTATAATAAGTTGTAGCACAAAACAGTTAATTTTTTGCTCATGTAAATCTCACTTGCATTCTAATTACGGTCTAATTTTTATTTTTCTTAATTAATTTTTATTTTAGTATTATTTTGCGGTCAACTTTGTGGTCAACTTTTCCACTTCCACTTTCACATACCATCCAAACGCCGGAAAAGACATAACATTTTCTAAACCACACTTCCCACCAACATCCAAACACCGAAAAATTTACTAATCAATTCCCAAGTTCCAAAGGGAACTATTACCACTTCCTCACTTCTTCACTTCCTCACTTCCACCCTTAACCAAACAGGCCCTACATTGATAAAATATATATACTAAAGCTAGCAGATTTGACTAATCTACCCATCAGGTCATCATTTCTGATAGAACACCAACACAAATGTCCTCGCAACCAGAATGGGAACCTCTAAGCAACAATATTTAAATAAACATGATTTCTGTCAATTGCACAAGAGCAATGAATGAAGTAGATGACAGAAGAGGAAGGAGATAAAAGCAAAACCATTATTAGGCGTTGCAGAAAGAAGTAAAAAAAACAGAACGTAGACAACACTATATCCATAAAGTTAAATAAGCATTTGCTTCTGTAACTGACACTTCAATCCTACATCAGAAGGCTTGTCATTATCGATAGTATTCAAGCATTATGAAAGAACTAATTCTTAAAAGGGGGGAAATTGGCAGTTTTTATCTAGATATTGTATTCCATATAAGTAGAACAGTGAGATACATATCTAAAGTTGATAACCCAACAGTTGACATCAACAACTGGCATGAATGGAATATTTGTGGGTTGGACGGTTTTTGCCTACCAATCCAAGCAGTAATAATTGTTATGTGCATAAACCACTTCATTTTCCTTGATTGCTCAGGGGTTCTCAAACATTTAAATCCTTCTCCACTTCAGCATTGAGATGGTGGTAAATGAAGCAGTAGTTCAACTTCAAGCCATCTGCCATCTCACACCAAGCTTGCACATAGAATGTGTACCCAGAAAAGAACTTTTTGATCACGTTCTTTATGTGGTCAGGTTCCTAAATGCACCTTACCTTCATGGCGACATAATTTAAATAGCAAAGAAAAATATTATATAATGTATCATTGTTACAATCATTAATTACTCATTAAGACTTACAAATTGAAACATAAACTAAGCAATACACAAGTATAATTGAACATGTATATTAACAAAAAAAAACTCATCTAGTTGAGTATGTCAGGAATTTTGGGAAGTGCGTATCTGGGACTCCAACATCAAATGAGGCGAGACTGTACCAATTTGAGTATTCAAGTCTATAAACCACCTTACTTTCATGGCATAAGGAAAAATTTACAATAGCTGTCTCTATGACATGACAAAAAGAATATCATGTGTCATCACTTGAAGGGCCGATAGATGTCACCGTGAGTTTGCTTTTCTGATTGCATTCCATTACATAGATGTATATTCAAAACTTGACTAAATGTTTGTACATAAAATTTGATTATCTATACGTGTCCAGAGGAAGCAAAGGAGTACAAATTGGAAAGAGACTTGAATATTAAATTTTGATTGTCTATAAGAAAGCAATTGAAGGTCCATTGTGTAAGCAACCGAAATATTGCCGGCAATATGTGATAGACATGCTTTGCTTTGTGGTGGACAAAGCAATAAGTGATAATTAGTTTAAATTATGATTTATGAAAACATCATTAACTAGTGAGACAGATTCAAGTAGAAGAGAACAATACATGTACTGCCTCATCTTACAACACAACAAATTTAGGATATCATGGAATAGCACATGCACCTCATGGTTGGGTTTCAGCATAAGAAACAGTCCTAACTATAAGCCCGACACCAGATATGACAAACTTAAGTGGATGCCATGTATCCTATATACAGAAACAACTAGCAACTTGAACACAACCTTTTCTTTGACAAACAACTAGTAGTAATGACACAGGTTTTTTGTTCTTTTTTGTGTGTGCGCCCGTGTGAGTGTTTTGGTTTGGGCGGGATGTGTGGGGGTGTTTTTGGGTTTTTTTTTTTTTTTTTTGGGCCCCAATTCAAAATTTTAGGTTTCACCTAGCTATACCTGTATCAACCTTTTATTATGTAAAGCAGTAAAGGAAGGCCATCTTCTCTCCTAATTCCTAAAGTGTTTTGTCACTGTAGTTAAATTTAATCTGATTATATATTTAGTAGGCTCAAGGTTCCAAAATGCAGACATGCTAGGCAGACCTCAGGACGTTCCCAGATAAGATAACCAGCGTATTTCAAATATAATTTTCTAACTAAAAATAAGACAAACGTATAGCAGTCAGTTGAGACTAGGCATTTAAGCTTTGAGCCATAATCAACAATTCAATGGTAAGTACAGTATCAATCCTAAGCATGATGCTGAATGAACCAGAAAATGTGGGTGTACAAGTGTTTTATGTAAACAAGCTATTGTGCTGCTTATATAGCTTTGTAGCCACCTAAGCTCTCCTTTCACAAGCCACCTTGAGGTTCCCACTTAAGCCAGAACCACCTAGACTGTAACGGTCCCAGTATTACATCAAATTCCATCTAACCCAACTTCATCAAATCAATAAATGTTTTTGTCTTCCAATTAACACTTCACAGTTTGCATATTTAGTGCTAGTTATCACCTTTACCCTCTATGGGTGTGGATATAACCAGCTGAAATCCTAGGGTTTAGGTGTTTGATTCAATTTATATGCAAAAGCACTAGATATAAATGAGTGAGTAGCTCCAGGATCAAATAATGCACGAGCGATATGCCCTGATATGGAGATCATACCTTCCAATTGCATTCGAGGCCATTGCTTCCTGATGAATCAATGCAAACGCTCTTCCTTGAGCCCGTGGGTGTTGTACAGATGATTGGGTTACGGCAAGCCGCGGTACATTACTGCGCTGTCGAAAATTGTTGGCTGGTCCTCCGGAAAGGTTTATTCTCATTGCTGACCTCCAATTTCTTCTACTCAATCCTTGGCTTCCCCGCATTGTCAGACAATTTTCCTTTCAATGGCCATTCCTCCACAATTAAATCAAGTCCTCTCTTGAATGCAGCTTCCGAAATGGTTCACCTTACACTTCTGACACCAAGGAGCCTCTGTGATTCTAGGGTGGGACGAAGGTATAGTTTGCATTCTCTAAAAAGTGCCCCTGTTTCTCAACCATGATCCCCCGCCCCTGATCCATCCTCCAATGTTGCATTAAACCAAGATCCCTTATTGATAGTAGATCCCGGCGCCCCAGATCCCGATGGTCCCTGATATCGAGGACGCTTCGACACAGATAATCCTTTCGCCCAATCTTCTTGAAGATATTTTCTCAATTGTAGAGGAATCAATTTACCCCTAATTTCCAATTTTAGGTCCAACACGAACCTTTTGGTCTCTTCGGCCTCAATCTTGACCAGTCCATTGGCATACCTGGACAACTGGGTAAACCTTTGATCGTATTGAGAGACATTCATCTAACCCTGCCATAACTCTAGAAATTCTCTGATGACATCTTGTCTCTGATCGTCTCTGGAATATACTTTTCGGTGATTTTATTCACTAAGAATTCCCAGGTAATTCGTTCTCCTGAGTATTTCACACTATCCTTCACTGCCTGCCACAAGTGCTCCACTTCTTTTTGAAACATTGAAAATAAGAAACATACTCTTTGTTCTTCAGTACAATTCATCACGTTCAAAATCTTTTCTATCTGAAGGAGCCATCCCTCAACTTGTAAGGGGTCGGCCTCTCCTTCAAACACAGGTGATTTCATCTTTTGGAATCGTTCTAAAGCTCTGTAGGGATTATTATCATTAGCCTTTGTCACCAATTGGGTCAATCCGGCATAACTTTCGAGCTCCTCGATTTCCTCCTACCAGTGCTTCTGAGCCTTCATGAATGTTCTGTAAATCACCTAGAGGGGAGGTGAATAGGTGAAGGCTAATTTAATGGTCACTAAATGCAGAATTAAAAACTTGTTACACTAAACACCACGTATAACACAAGAGTGTAGCCGGATTCCCCGTGAAGAGCTCTGGACTAACTCCTCAAGATTCCTCTAAATAAGAGTTGAGGTACCGCGTTGGCTCCCTTGGTTGAATACAAGTGTTAGCAAAAAATCCTCAAGCATATAACAATTAAGCACACAATATATCAAGCATATAAAGATAAAGACAATATTAGCATGCAAGATATAAAGACAAGTAAGAGAGAGAGCAATCGCAAACACGGGAGATTTGTTTCGAGGTTCAAGCACACTTGCTCTACGTCCCCGCCTTCACACTTGAAGGATTTTCACTATAAACCGATCCCACCAGATCACTCGGTGCCGCAACACCTACAAGGAGTTCTCACTAGAACTCTTGGACTCTCTAGTCCCGTACACACCGCAAGCCCACAAGGTCGCCGAGGCCGCACCTCAAACACCGAGTTCACACACGAACTCGAAACACCGCGAACTCGCAAGTCCGCCTCCTCAAAGCAAAGAAGAAGTCTTTGGTGATCACAACACTTAGATCACCTAAAAACAATCTCACAAGAACACTCCTATAGAATGAATATGTCAATGGGTTGCTCAAGTGTTTGTGAGAAAAACAAGGATGGAATGTGTGGTGAAAAAACTCAAAGAAATCACTTTGAAAACTCTTGATAAACTCTCCTTTTGAATGGAAGTATTTAGCTCAAATACAAGTGGAGAAAACCTCTAAATAGGTTAGGAAAAACTGGCTCAAACCCACTTGAAAATCTTGACATAAAACAGCCCCAAAGCCCCCTTTAAATAGGGCTAGAAAAAACTAACCGTTGGGAGCCAGATTGGCCTGTCGGTCGACCGCCCGGTCGACCGGCCAACGGTCAGAATTCTGACCGTTGAGCCAGCAGTCGACCGGCCGGTCGATCGTGGCACTGGAACAGAGAGCAGAGCTCTCTGTCGGTCGACCGGGGCTTTCCAGAGAGCAGAAGCTCTCTGTGGTCGACCAGGTCGGTCGACCGGCCCTCCAGCAGTCCTGGCGTGCACGTTCTGTGCGGTCGGTCGACCGATCCGGTCGACCGACTTCAAGCACGGTCGACCAGTCCGGTCAACCGGCAGAAGCCAGATAGGTCAGTTTTGAGATTGAAAAACTTAGTTTTTATTACTTAAATAAATCCCATAAAATTACCAAAAATCTACAAAATAGTTTTAACATTATACTTTGATAATCAAACATGCTTGAACAAAATCAAGACATGTTACAAACAATTTGAACTATTTTTGTAACTTGAAAATTTTGGCTAAAAACGAAAACTGTATTTTTCCAAAATTGGTTTTTTCAAAACTTCTCCAAATACAAAAACAAGATATTTTAAACACTTTTAAAGCATAGACTGTATGAATATGATCCACTACACAAACATGGTAAAATATCTATGTTTTTAACTAAATATGGTTTTGGTTAAAGACATGTATACTTGAATTCCAAAAACCAACCCGGTATTTTTCAAAAAGAAAACTCTTTTGTATTTTTTCAAAATATAAATTCTTTTATGAAAAACTTATTTAAATCAAGAGTGTGTGTGTGTAAGATATACTTGAGCAATCCACCAACTATTCTATCCTTTATATTTTATCTAAAAACAAAATCTTATAAAAACAAACCTAGACACAAGTCTTGATCTTGAAGGTCTTCACTTGAGGTCTTCACATCATCTTGACTTGGTTCAAACACGATCCATAGAGCTAGACTCCTCTTGAGTACTTGATGTGGTCTTGATGCACAAGCTCTTGAATCAAACCGTGCTAGCTTCAAAACTTGACTTTAAATCCTTTGTTGAAGCTACACACCTACTAAGATCTTGATCATAAATCTGAAACTAAATAAACACAAGATCATTAGTACTATAACTACACGAGTTGATCATCATCAAAACTAGAGTGATAGGCCTTTGGGCCAACAATCTCCCCCTTTTTGATGATGACAAAACTCATGAAGTTATATATGCATGGATTAAAGTAAAGCTTCAAGGAAGCTCCCCCTTAACTCATGCATAACAATAAACAAATAAATATGCAATGAAAGCACATAAACATGTATGCAAATACAAGGAGATAAACATGCATAAATAAGTATAAAACACATCAAATTCTTTTTCTCCTATTTGCAAAACAAAACATATATGCATAAACATAAATCCTTCTCCCCCTTTATGAATAAAGTAAGGAAAACATGCATATATACCAAATACTTCTCCCCCTTTTTTGTCAATCATCAACAAAGGGGTTAAAGTAAAAACAAAACAACGTTCTCCCTCTTTGTGTCAAAAACAAAAATCAACAAAAGGTGAAATCAAATCAACCAATAAAGAGATATATGCGATATACATTCATGAAGAGGAAGACGTTAAGTTAACTTCCCTACACATATACATTACATGAAAGAGGGATGACAAGCCCTAATTCACATAACGCATAATATGTAATGCATAAGAGGAGATGTGAAACTCCCCCTACACACGTGTACCGCATAAAGAAGAGTTGTCAAGCTCCTTAATATAAGATACACTCAACATGAATCTATATGTAGAAGAGATGTTAAGCTCCCATTGCATATAGGCAATACAAATCAAAACATTTTTAATTCTCAAAATTTCATATTAAAACAAAATTTTGAATTATCCTCAATAAAACAAATTTTGAGATATCTAGTAATCAAATTTTAAGATATCATATAAACAAAAATTTTTTTTTAAAGGTATCACTTGTAAATCAATCAAATTTAAGATACCAATTGTAAATAAACATTACAAATTTTGAATTTTTTTAATCAAAATAGAATTATATTGATACCAATTGAAAATTATTGTAAATTATTTTGATACCAGTTGCAATCAATAGATACCAATTGAAAATTATTGCACATTTTTTATATCAATAAAAATATCAATTTTAAAAATAATGCATAAGCTTATTAAAATATCAATTGAGAAATCAATTGAAAATAAAGATTTGAATTAAGCTTAACATAAACAACTTTGTGTGCTTTAAATATGTAAATTAATTTTTAATCAAGCACGAACAAATCATATATATGTATGAGAATGAAAATACCAATAAAAATTGATATTATGAAAATTATGAAGCATACATATATAGGAAACATGAGTATATACAAAAAAAATATCAATTGAGATCAAGTATATAACTCAAAAACTACCAAATTGAAGAATAAATAACTAGTTAAAGATAATTTTTGAAAACTAGTTAAAGATCCTTCAAAAACATGAACCAAATATATATGTCCATGAAGCATACTATATACACAAGAAGTGACTCGAAATCTATAAGGCTCAAAAGTAATCATGAAACAAAGTCATGAATAAACAAATAAAATGTAAGTGCACAAAAATTATGTAATTAGCATTTTCCATGAAGATAATCAATAAAGCTCAAAACAAACATGAATCTTATTTTTATCAAAACATGAAATTTATTTTTATAAACAAAATAAACTTCTAGGTATATGTATGTTTTTATTCAATCCTAACAATATGCATACATATCCCAAACATAAAAAGAGTCCATAATGTAAATTGCATGAAGGCAAATGACTCATGGGGTATACATGTATATTTATTAGATATGAATACAAAATACATATACATGAAGTAAGACATGAAAATAGGCAAAACAAGTGTAAATGAGAGAATCATCAAAACTAGGCTATACATGTGCATATAGTGAGTACAAATGAACAATGAAGTGCAAACATATATGAATCAATTTGTTGCTCACTACTTATACAAGTATACATCCAAGTTTTGATAAAAAACTACATTTAAACTAGTATTTACCACATGAAGCACAAAACAAATGAACATGCTAAAATATCATATATGAATAAGCATGTAAATAAAGTAGGAATTTTTAGAGATAGTTACCAAACCAAAGAACTATGCTCTAAATATCCAAAACATGGTGGTTATCCCACCAAACCTCCTTGATAGCGGTGCATCAAAAGTATGTCCATCAAGTCCATGCATCCACCACCAAGGCACCAATCCTCTCACGTCATGTGAGAGCCCTCACCTATATCAAAAACACAAGGTGGGGATTTTGGTACCCTTTTTTTTTTGGGTCATTGAGGGTTAGCTTTGTAAGGAACCCAAACATTTTTCTTATTAGCAAAATTAATATGATGTATTTTATCAAAACAAAACTTTGCTAAATGGCCTTTGCGGTCACAATGTGTACATTTATACACCTTAGGATGCATATGTGTATGAGTGTGATCATAGTGTGCAAAATGTGCATATGCATGATGTGGATGATGTGCATGAACATGGGAAACTTATTTCTTTTGAAATAAGGATTCCAGTCTTTTATGATTAAATGCACATGTGCTCAAAGTTGAGCTCAAAAATTTTATTTTATTTTTCAAAACTTTAATCTCATTTTGATTAATGGTGGCATGTAAAGCATGGTGAGATAGAGAATCATTTTTCTTATTCTTTTTAGAAACATTTTATTTTTCTTTTTCAATCATTTTTCTTTTTAAAGAAGTGTTTTCATTTAAAGCAACTTCTTTTTGTTTTTCTACTAAAACAACTTTATTTTTCAACATAGTGTTTCCTTCACAAAGATCATTTAATTTAGAAAGCAAGGAAACATTTTCATTTTTCAAACTTTCATTTTCTTTTTCAATGCATGCAACTTTATTTTTAAAAGACTCATTTTCTTTTAACATGCAATCAAAATTCTTTTTCATGTTCTTATTATCTTTCTTAAGCAATTCATATTTTTCTAAGAGTTGTTGACAAAATGATGCTAGTTCATTATATGGCATTTCAACATCCTCTTCTACCTCGGATTCGGTAATTATCTCAAGGGGGTTATCCCCTTGGACCATGTAGCACACGTTGGAAGCGTCACTTCTAACATCCGAGTCGCTCCCCGCATAATATTGTTCTTTTTCACCAAGTGAGAGAATTGTGTTCCAAACTACAAAAGCCGAATCAATGTTAGAAACCATAGATAAATATTTAATCATTTAGGGTAGATCTTAAAGCATGTATGGCTTTTGCATTAGCCTCACTATTATTGTCATTTAAACAATATGAATCTCTAGTAGTGGCAAAATAAACATGAATACCTAGGCCTTTGAGGTACAAAGACATCTTAACCTTCCAAGTTTGGATGTTAAGGATGTCAAAGGTGGGAGGTGTCATAAAGTCCATGGTGTGTGTACAAATATTGTGATTAGCTAAAAATGAGGATCTTTAACTCTAGATTGTAAGACCCAAATCAAGAGCACTTGGCTCTGATACCAATTGTAAATCACCTAGAGGGGGGTGAATAGGTGAAGGCTAATCTAATGGTCACTAAATGCGGAATTAAAAACTTATTACACTAAACACCACGTATAACACAAGAGTATAGCCGGATTTCCCGTGAAGGGCTCTGGACTAACTCCTCAAGATTCCTCTAAATAAGAGTTGAGGTACCGCGTTGGCTCTCTTAGTTGAATACAAGTGTTAGCAAACAATCCCCAAGCATATAACAATTAAGCACACAATATATCAAGCATATAAAGATAAAGACAATATTAGCATGCAAGATATAAAGACAAGTAAGAGAGAGCAATCGCAAACACGGGAGATTTGTTTCGAGGTTCGAGCACACTTGCTCTACGTCCCCGCCTTCACACTTGAAGGATTTCCACTATAAACCGATCCCACCGGATCACTCGATGCCGCAACACCTACAAGGAGTTCTCACTAGAACTCTTGGACTCTTTAGCCCCGTACACACCGCAAGCCCACAAGCTCGCCGAGGCCGCACCTCAAACACCGAGTTCACACACGAACTCGAAACACCGCGAACCCGCAAGTCCGCCTCCTCAAAGCAAAGAAGTCTTTTGTGATCACAACACTTTGATCACCTAAAAACAATCTCACAAGAACACTCCTATAGAATGAATATGTCAATGGGTTGCTCAAGTGTTTGTGAGAAAAACAAGGATGGAATGTATGGTGAAAAAACTCAAAGAAATCACTTTGAAAACTCTTGATAAACTCTCCTTTTGAATGGAAATATTTAGCTCAAATACAAGTGGAGAAAACCTCTAAATAGGTTAGGAAAAACTGGCTCAAACCCACTTGAAAATCTTGACATAAAACAGTCCCAAAGCCCCCTTTAAATAGGGCTAGAAAAAACTAGCCGTCGTGAGCCAGATTGGCCTGTCGATCGACCGCCCGGTCGACCGGCCAACGGTCAGAACCGTTGGGCCAGCGGTCGACCAGCCGGTCGACCGTGGCACTGGAACAGAGAGCAGAGCTCTCTGCCGGTCGACCGGCCCGGTCGACCGGGGCTTTCCAGAGAGCAGAAGCTCTCTGTGGTCGACCGGGTCGGTCGACCTGCCCTCCAGCAGTCCTGGCGTGCACGTTCTGTGCACGTCGGTCGACCGGTCCGGTCGACCGGCCCGGTCGACCGACTTCAAGCACAGTCGACCGGTCCGGTCGACCGGCAGAAGCCAGACAGGTCAGTTTTGGGATTGAAAAACTTGGTTTTTATTACTTAAATAAATCCCATAAAATTACCAAAAATCTACAAAAATAGTTTTAACATTATACTTTGATAATCAAACATGCTTGAACAAAATCAAGACATGTTACAAACAATTTGAACTATTTTTGTAACTTGAAAATTTTGGCTAAAAACGAAAACTGTATTTTTCCAAAATTGGTTTTTCTAAAACTTCTCCAAATACAAAAACAAGATATTTTAAACACTTTTAAAGCATAGAGTGTATGGATATGATCCACTACACATACATAGTGAAATATCTATATTTTTGACTAAATATGATTTTGGTTAAAGACATGTATACTTGAATTCCGAAAACCAACCCGATATTTTTCAAAAAGAAAACTCTTTTGTATTTTTCCAAAATATAAATTCTTTTATGAAAAACTTATCTAAATCAAGAGTGTGTGTGTAAGATATACTTGAGCAATCCACCAACTATTCTATCCTTTACATTTTATCTAAAAACAAAATCTTATAAAAACAAACCTAGACACAATTCTTGATCTTGAAGGTCTTCACTTGAAGTCTTCACATCATCTTGACTTGGTCCAAACACGATCCATAGAGCTAGACTCCTCATGAGTACTTGATGTGGTCTTGATGCACAAGCTCTTGAATCAAACCGTGCTAGCTCCAAAACTTGACTTTAAATCCTTTATTAAAGCTACACACCTACTAAGATCTTGATCACAAAGCGGAAATTAAATAAACACAAGATCATTAGTACTATAACTACATGAGTTGATCATCATCAAAACTAGAGTGATAGGCCTTTGGGCCAACATGTTCGTGGGGTGAATACTCCCCATCGCACTATAGTGTGAGGCACTATATTCTGATGGTTCCTCAGGTGGCGGTTGATTCAAATCCATATGTTCTTCCTTTAAGACAAGGATGATCTCGATAACATAGTTCACATACAGGGAGACAATTACGATAAAGTTTTTCAACCTCATGCAATCATTTAATATTTAAATTCTAAATAGCAGCATCCCTCGTTCATTCACAAACAAGCAACCTTGTATGTGTGTATATATACATATATAATTCCAAAATGGATACAAGAGTGTTATTGGTATATCTACCATTTGTATACCCGAACTACCCACATACATGCATGCAAGATATGTCTGGAACATATACAACAATAACTCCTAAGATGTCAACCAACTAACACACTATAGATATGTACATATCAAAAGTAATTCCCCATTAGTTTATCGGTCATGGGGCAGGGCTTTCCCCTCTCGAGTCCCCACTTATATTGCTGCTATCCTCATTATAGTCCATGCTCTACTCAGAGTCTTCTCCTGATAATTCATCTCCATTCCAACCTCAGTCGTCCAAATCATCATATAAATTCATATCATCCACCCAGCTGGCATCCCATAGAAGACCTCTGTAAGTAACCCCTCTCCGGGGTAGGCCTGTCAATGGGTCGGGTTCGGGGCGGTACAGGTGGTACCAGACTCAGACCTATTTACCCAAGAGGGTATCATACCCGTCCCGTTTACCTGCGGGTCCAGAAGGTGGGTTTCCATACCCTAACTCGCTGTACCCGTGGGTCCAGACCCGTTTACCCGAACCCATAACAAAAGGAAAAAAACAAGATACATAGACAAAAACAGTAACAAAAACACATGAAGGGAGGGGGAAACTTTTGTAAAAAGAAAGAAAGTATATTTTAATATCAATAAAGGATGAAATGCAACCATGTGCAAGAGGTGGAGGGAAAATTTTCAATGAAAGACTTTAATAAAGAAAAAATTTAAAGCAAGGCCTCCTAATTTATTTGGGGAAACACAACAATAAGATTATCCACTAATCAACCAATAATATTCAACACTTAAAGCACAAAGGGATCATTTACTCATAGAGTCTGGAGCCTAAATCTCTAGGGTTTTAATTCTATTAGTATTATTAATATTTATGTTTTGAAATGGGTAAATGAGTAATCGGGTCTGGTTCAAGTAAAATCAGACCTATCCCATTTAATAATCAGGTATACGGGTAAACGGGTATAGGTCCAGAGCAGCCCTTTCCATACCCGCTTAATCGGGTCGGGTCCAGGTCGGGTCCCGACCCATTGACAGGCCTACTCCGGGGTCCCTCCTCCAAACCACTTGTATCCTCCGTATCCCTTGCATCGAGAGGATCCCATCTATGCTCTCGTCATCGTTGATAATCAGGTTAGGCTCATTAGATGCCTGAGACTCAATCTCTCCGTGCTCTACCTGTACTGGAATTGAAAGTATAATCTCAAGGTCAATCTCATCGGACTCATAGTCCCAGTCCATCGAATCTGCCATCCAACTCGTGCTCGAACTCCCCAAGTTGAAAATCGGCCAACGTATGTCAGAGTATCCAAAAACAAGGAGTCACGTCAATCTCAACTCACATAGAATAATACTAACATAACTAATATTAGTACACAACAAAAAAAGGAAGCAATACATATATATTTATACTTCATTCTCCAATTCACTAGCTTCTTACTTTATGACTACATTCTAAGTGTAGATCTCACGTTTCAGAATAACTTAGATTCAATAAATAATTCAATTGCTCCCTTATCCCAGTGTCTCATACCACCGGTAGTTGTTACTGAGAGCCTGCACCCTCAGCCAACTCACCTGAATCGAGACGTGCGGGCATCCTGATTCTTATGCGAGAATAATCAATTACCACTCGACTCAAGGTTAATCCTATACGTAAAACCCGCTACCCTACTAGAATCATTTGAATCAATCATATAGATAATACATACATATACACAAATATCAATCCTAATAACCACTTGTGCTTCCTAATGTCCTATTTAAGCCTACTTCCATTTAAAACCTTGGCTCTGATATCATTTGTAACGGTCTCAGTAATAAATCTTCATAATTTCCACATTTGCATAATCATCTTTTGTTAATTATACAAAAAATTCTTGAAATTTTCGACAGCATCTCCTCTAAACATGGGCCCAACACAATACAATAATTCAATTTCGGCTAACATCAGCCTACTTATAATATTACAACATCCCACATAATATATATAACATTTCGGCTCGACCTCGTCTACTTAAAATATCCAAAGTTGATATCACCAACCGGTGACAAGTAGTTCAGAGTTCCAATTCACTCTTATTCTCAACACATCTAGCTTAAGTACAAACTTCTATATCAAATCCTCATCATCATAAACATTACATACATTACAATTCATTATCAAGGTTTATAGCATACGTAAACATCTGATTTCATACATGATTCAAAAGTATATACATGAAGGAAGACATCAAAAAATGTGTAAGTTTAGTCTCCCTTGCCGCCTAACCAGTCCTTGGCTCTAAGCGGGTCCTTTACCTTTGTTCATGCCTGAAGATGGTTAATATAACAGGGTGAACTCGACAAGCCAGTAAGTAAAATAAGTTTATACAATAATAAGTTATACATTATTCCATTTACATGCATGCATTCACATTAGTTGATAATTAATTATGCACTATTACATCTACATACATGCATTCACATTAACCAAATAAAGGATAAAAATAAGCCTCAAGTTTTTCATTAAACACACTTCAAACATAACAACTATCCTTTCCTCCAATATCCATTCCCATATTCCAACCACAAGATGCAACATAATATGATAATAGAATCCAAACATAAATGAATATTACACTTTTATCAATAACATACAACACAAAGTTTCCGCCATAATTCAACATGCAAGTTTCTTTTTCTATTTTGCATGATAATATCATAATTTATATATAAAAGTAAACATGCATGAAACTAATTATTAAATTCATTCATATGATTACCACTTTTGAAATTCACAAGTTAAGCTATCATAAATATATATGTAATCATATATATAGACGTGCATTTATAGAAATTCATTATTACATTAGTTCATGAAATCTATCAACCATGCACATGGTTACAAATTATGTAAAAATGAAATTGAACATGCATGATTCAAGCTACACACATTCATATCAACATTAATCGTGCTCAAGAGTGAGCATACATGATTATCAATTATGTAGAATAATATACAGACAAGAAATTAGTTATTATTTACACCACAAGCTTATCACTTTTGTATATAAAATTATGTCTACAACAACTCAACTATATATATACACACCCATGATTTGTCCAATATTATACTTAATTTAACAATCATAAGCATGTAATATATTCCATAACCATATATACCTATAAGTTAGTAATTTTTATTACTCCTCAAGTTTTGAAACTATAATCTTTCATTATTGTGGTTAAAAGTTCTACTCACCCTTGTAGGAATGGATTTCCCCGGCTATTCCGTTAAGTTTATCGGCTTCATAAGATCTATGTAAAAGAATAATAAATCAAAATTTTGTTCAAGAGAAAAAGTCCAAAGCTTGAGTTTCAATATTGATTACCTTGAGGATATGAAGAAAATTCACCCTATTAAACTTGTGTTGATGGCTAAGTTCTCAATTCTTCTCTAGATCTACTTCCTCCTTATTTTATTGGCACTAAATAGAAGTGATTTCTAGGATGGTTTAAGGGAGAACTTTAATTTAGGAGTAAAAGAAAGAAAAGAAAGAATTTGAAGTGAAAGGAAATTGAGAGAGAGTATAGAAGTGAGGGGATGGTCGGCGGCTGGGGAGTGCTGGCCGGTGGGGAGAGGGAGAGGTGAGTGGGTGAGTAAAGAGAGAGAAGAGAATGAAAGAAATGAGATTTTTCTCTCATTTTTTCCTTCAAATACTTTCAACCAAAATTAGTCTTATAGCTAAGTGTCCATCAAGATTCACTCTCATCTCCATCATACACATGTAAGTATGGTTCCTACCTACTCTCATTCAAATCATACAACCATTTAAGCATGATTGAAGTACTTTTTGGGACTAAAAATTCAAAATTATACATGTATATATTTTAAGTATATACACACACATATATATGTAATACTAAAGAGTAGTATGTATACTCTTTCTCATAAACTCTATCTACTAAGTCTCATTTTCTTAAGTGTTACAGGGTTTTATTTAAAATATCTACTAACCAACACAACATGCTACTAACATCTATTAATTCATAACCTTAGCTTTCAGATTTTTGACGGTTATGAACTAATTGAATTATATTTTGTCGGAAATTGTAAGAACTACTCACATAATAGCATAAATGGTGATAACCTGTGACTAAATAAAGTGAGTGTTATAGCGCACATGTGGATTGGTTGTCCGCTTATAGCGCACATATGGATTGTAATAGGAAAAGAATCATATTTGATGAAAAGGGTTCCAGAGTTCATTTTTGAAGGGGTAAAAGCTAAACATGATATACCAATCATATTAGTTGTTAAAGCTACAAAGTTGATGAGACAAGGATGTTGAAAATTTCTGGCCTCGGTCTTGGATGCTAATAGAACCGACAACAAAACTAAGACTATTCTTGTCGTAAATGAGTACCAGGACGTATTCCCTAAAGATTTATCGGGATTACCCCCAGATCGAGATGTAGAATTTGCAATAAATTTGTTGTCAGGTATTGCTTCGATATTAAAGGCACCATATCGTATGGCCCTCACAAAGATGAAAGAACTTAAGATTCAATTGCAAGATTTGTTAGACAAAGGATTTATTCGACCGAGTATATCACCTTGGGGAGCACCAATATTATTTGTTAAGAAGAAAGATGGAGGCATAAGATTATGTATAGACTATCGAGAGTTGAATAAGGTCACGAACAAGAATCGATATCCACTTTCTCAGATCGATGATTTATTTGATCAACTTCAAGGGTCTTGTATATTTTCTAAAATAGACCTTACGTCAGGATATCATCGTTAAAGATCAAACCAGAAAATGTGTCTAAATCGACTTTTAGAACAAGATATGGACATTTTGAATTCTTAGTCATGCCATTTGGACTTATTAATGCCCCAGCAGCATTTACAAACTTAATGAATCGAGTATTCTAGCCATATCTTGATCAGTTTGTAGTAGTATTTATTGATGATATTTTTATTTATTCAAGAAATAAAGAACACAAGAATCATCTTAGAATCATCCTCCAAATTTTGAGAGAGAAGCAATTATATGCTAAATTGAAGAAATAAAAATTTTGGCTGGAACAAGTAGGATTTCTTGGCAATATCATACGCAAGGAGGGAATATTAGTAGATCTGATAAAGATTAAAGCAATCAAGGATTGGCTCAGACCCACAACGGTTACCGAAGTTCGGAGTTTTCTAGGGTTAGCCGGATATTATAGAAGATTTGTGAAAGGATTTTCCTGAATTGGATTTGTGAAAGGATTTTCCTGAATTGTAGCACCACCGACTCAATTAACCAGAAAAGGCAAGAAATTTGTGTGGGGAGAAGAATAAGAAAAGAGTTTTCTTGAAGTAAAGACTAGGCTGACCTCTGCTCTGATTCTAACTATACCCTCAGGAACTGAAAGTTGTCATTTATAATGATGCTTCAAAGATGAAGCTGGGATGTGTTTTGATGCAGAAAGAAAAAGTTATTGCTTATGCATCCCAACAACTGAGGACTCATGAAAGAAATTACCCTACTCATGATTTGAAATTAGATGCTGTGATTTTTGCCTTGAAGATCTGGGGGGCATAATTTGTCTAGAGTGTCTTGTGAAATCTTTACAAATCATAAGAGTGAAGCATATTTTTACACAAAAAGAACTGAATATGCAGCAGAGGAGATGGCTAGAGCTAATGAAAGACTATGATATTACTATCCAGTAACACCCTGGAAAGGCCAGTGTAGTGGCAGATGCCTTAAGCAGGAGATCAGGAGGGCCAGTGGCTGCTCTTATAACTCGTCAAACAAGATTATTAAGGGATCTGGAAGAAATGCGAGTGGAGGTAGGAGTTACTGAGTCTCCCAATGTCATGAGTCAATTGAATCAAGTGATCAATTTAATTTGTATGACAAAATCGAAGAAGCCCAGCAAGAAAATCCTCAAAAAAAAAGGAAAATTATGCAGAAGATGCAAGGAGAACTCAAGTTAATAATTGAGATGATATACTGAAATTCGGACACAGAGTTTGCGCGCCCGAAGTGGCAGAAATAAAAGAAATAATGAAGGAAACTCATTGTACACTGTATACGGCTCACCCAGAAAGTACTAAAATGTATCAAGATCTGCGACATAACTTTTGGTAGGATGGAATAAAGAAGGGTATTGCTAAATTTGTATACAAATGCTTGGTTTGTCAACAGCAGAGCATAAGAAACCCCCAGGATTACTGTGCCATTACCGTTTCCTGAGTGAAAATGGTGTCACATTATCATGGATTTTGTCACGAGGTTTCCTCGAAGATCTTAAGGATTTGATATCGTTTGAGTAGTAGTAGATAGACTTACTAAATCTGCTCACTTTTTACCCATCCGGATCAACTACTTTATGGAGAAGTTAGCTATAATGTATATCCGAGAAATAGTTAAGCTACATGGAATACTTGAATCTATTGTATCAGATCGAGATCCTCGATTCCAACCCAAATTTTGGAAGAGTAAGTCTAAATCTTTGGACATTACGTTGCAACTCAGTACAACAGCACACCCTCAAACAAATGGACAATCAGAGAGGACTATTCAGATACTGAAAGACATTTTACGATCTTATGTCCTAGATTTTTGGAGAAAATTGGGATAAATATCTACCTTTAGTAGAGTTTGCTTACAATAATAGCTATCAATCCACCACCGGCATGCCCCCATTTGAAGCTTTATATAGCAGACAATATAGATCCTCGATTTGTTGGGAGGAAGTTGGGGACAAGAATATTTGGTCCTGATATGATTCAACAAACCATTGATAAGATTAAATTAATCAAGGAGAGGATGAGAGCATCACAGAACAGACAAAAAGCTTATGCAGATAAATGTCGCAAACCACTGAAATTTGAGGTAAGAGATAAAGTCTTCCTGAAGGTATCCCCAACGAATGGAGTGATACGCACCAGTAAAAGGAACAAATTAGATCCTAAATATGTTAGACCATTTGAGATATTGGACAAAATTGAATCGGTCGCTTACTGTTTAGACTTCCCTCCTGATATGGAGAGAATACATAATGTATTTCATGTCTCTCAGCTAAGAAAGTACATAATCGGTCCCAACCTGAACCATATCATATCAACCCCTACAAATAAAAGAAGACATGTCGTGCATATAAAAGTCAACACAAATCTTAGACTGCAAGGAGAAACACCTGAGAAACAAAATTATTCCCTGGTTAAAGTTCTAAGGAGAAGTCAACAAATAGAAGAAGCAATATGAGAGCCAGAGGAAGAGATGCAGAGAAATTACCTATAATTATTTCGAGGAACGTTGAGTTTCAAAGACGAAATTTTCTTAGGTAGGGTAGAGCTGTAACACTCGCTTTACTAAGTCACGGGTTATCCCCATATATGCTATTATGTGAGTAGTTCATATAATTTCTCACAAAATATAATTCAATTAGTTCATTACCGCCAAAAATTTGAAAGCTAGGGTTATGAATTAATAGGTGTTAATAGCATGTTGTGTTGGTTAGTAGGTATTTCAACTATACATAGAGTTCACGAGAAAGAGTATACATACTAGTTTTTAGTATTACATATATATGTGCATATTTAAAGTATATACATGTATAACTTTGACTTTTTGGTCCCAAAAAGTACTCTAACCATGATTGGATGGTTATATGATTTGAATGAGAGTGGGTAGAGACCATACTTACATGTGTATGATGGAGATGAGAGTAGTGTATCCTGATGGACAATTGGCTATGGGGGCTAATTTTGATTGAAAGTATTTGAAAGGGAAAATGAGAAAAATCTCATTTCTTTCATTTTCTTCTCTCTCTTCACTCTCCCTCTTACCTACTTGCCTCTCCCTCTCCCCACTGACTGGCCACTACCCCAACCGCCAGCCATCTCCTTCTCTCTCACTTCCACACTCTCTCTTACTCTCCTTTCACTTCAAATTCTTTCTTTTCTTTCTCTTCTACTCCTAAACTAAAGTTATCCCTTAAACCACCCTAGAAATCACTTCTATTTAGTGCCATTAAAACAAGGAGGAAGTAAATCTAAAGAAGAATTGGAGATTTAGCCATCAAGACAAGTTTAAAAAGAGAATTTTCTCCATAACCTCAAAGTAATCAGTATTGAAACTCAAGCTTTGAAATTTTCCTCTTGAACAAAATTTTGATGTTATTATTTTCTTACCTAGGTCTTCCGGAGCCGGTAAACTTAACGGAACAGCCAGGGGAAGCCATTCCGATAAGGGTAAGTAAAACTTTTAACCACAATAATGAAAGTCTATAGTTCCAAAGCTTGAGGAGTAAGGGAAATTACTAACTTGTGGGTATATATGGTTATGGAATATATTATATGCTTGTGATTGTTAAATTAAGTGTAATATTAGACAAATCATGAGTATGTGTATATATATAGTCGAGCTATTGTAGACAAGATTTTCTATACAAAAGTAATAAACTTCTGCAAATAATAACTAACTTCTAATTTGTATATTGTTCTACATAATTGATAGTCATGTATCTCACTCTTAGGCATGATTGATGTTGATATGAATGTGTGTAGCTTGGATCATGCATGTTCAATTCCATTTTTACATAATTGATACCTATGTACATGGTTAATAAATTTCATAAACTAATGTAATAATGAATCTCCATAAATGCACGTCTATATATATGATTACATATATATTCATGATAGCTTAACTTGTAGATTTCAAAAGTGGTAATCCTATGAATGAATATAATAATTATTTTCATGCATAATTACTTTTATATATAAATTATGATATTACCATGCAAGATAGAACAAGAAACTTGCATGTTGAATTATAACGGAAACTATGTGTTGTATGTTATTTATAAAAGTGTAATGTTCATTCATGTTTGGATCCTATTGTTGTATCTTGTGGTTAGAATATAGAATGAATATTGGAGGAAGGAACCGGGTTAAACCAAAAGCGACCGAAGGGTAGTGATACTGTTGAGGAAAGGACCGAGTTGAACTGGAGGTGACAGAAGGGGAGTTTAGTTGTTATGTTTGAAGTGTGTTTAATGAAAAACTCGAGACTTATTTTTATCCTTTATTTGGCTAATGTGAATGCATGCATCTACATGTAATAGTGCATAATAACTATCGGCTAATGTGAATGCATGCATATAAATAGAACAGTGCATAACTAATTATTATATAAACTTGTTTTACTCACTGGTCTGTCGAGCTCGCCCCATTATGCTAACCACCTTCATGTATGAACAATGGCAAAGGATCCGCTTAGAGTCACTGGTTAGGCGGCAAGGGAGACCAAAGTTACCTTTTCTGATATGTCTTCATTTATATACTTTTGAAACTCATATGTGAACTCACATGTTCATTTATGCTATAAACTTTGGTAATGGATTGAATGTATGTAATGTTTGTGATGATGGAGACTTGATATAGAAGTTTGTACTTAAGCTAGTGGTTGTAAATGTGTCGAGAATAGGAGTGAATTGGAACCATGAACTACTTATGATCGGTTGATGATATCAACTTTGGATATTTTAAGTAGGCGAAGTCAAGCCGAAATGTTATATATATTGTGTGGGATGTTGTGATCTTATAAGTAAGCTAATGTTAGCCGAAATTAAATTATTGTATTGTGTTGGACCCCATGTTTAGAAGAGATGCTGCTGAAAATTCCAAAAATTTTCTATATAATTAACAAAAGATTATGCAAATGTGATGATTATGAAGATTTAAAACTGGGACCGTTACATAGACCCCCTAGCACATAGGCCCATCAACTAGGTTGCTCTTTAGAACAATGAAGAGGTTCAAGTTTTTACATAATTCAAAACTAGAAGAAGAGTTGATGGGAATCAGAGGCGCTATTTGCTAGTTATTTGCTTAGACTATTTTTCCTCTTTAATTTAGTTTAGGCTCAATTTATATTCTTTATTTTAGTCCCATATTGGATATGTGAGAAAACTCCTTTTGTGTTGGGCCTATATAAAGTCAGGACCTGTAGTTTTTATAGAGTTCATTTGATTTATGAAAACCCAAATTTTGCATTGCAATTTGCTTTGTTATTTAAATCTCCGCATGGTGAAGTGCTGAGTGGGAGATTGATCTTCTTAGTGTTGAAACTAAAATCATCTTTATCTCAAAACCCTAATTTTCTTCCCTCTTTCTTCTTTCCCCGTTTGTCGTATTACATCAGCTTCGTATCAGAGCAAGTTATCCTGCTTCTCTTCCACAAATCTTCTTTCAAAAAAATAATTCCAAACCCTAAATCTATTTTTTTCTCTGCCTATTTCTCCTCTCTTCTTTATTTACAAAAAAAAAGAAAAAAGAAAGAAAAAAATTCCATTGTTCCTCTTCCTCCTCCCTCCCTTCCCCGACAACACAACCGGGCCAACCCACCTCCAACTCCCCCGCCTAATCAGCTCCGCTCATCAACTCAGATCTTCCTCCGACGACTTCGTCGAGCATCGTCGACCTCCGCATCAACCACAGCATCGGAACTCCCTCTCTCGTCATCGTCTTTCTCAGAACTCGCCCGGAGATCTCGCCAACGCAGATCCGTTGTCAGATCTCCAACCCACCGACACTTTGGGACTCACCGACATCTCTGATCTTCCTCCTCAACTGCCACCATCGCCCGCCGCTCATATCGCCTGGATCTCACTGCCGTCGCAGTCGCCGCCTCCTCCTCACCTTCCTCTCGTCGACGACTCCCCACTCCTGTCAATGCCTTCAAGAATTGTCGTTGCCGCCAACGAAATGAGTTCGAAACCCTAGTTCATCGGGTGAAGGAGGAAAGAAGAAGAGGATTAAGCGGGTTTTGGTTTTTGTTATTAAGTCAAACCCGTTATCAAATGAGTATAGTTTGATGGATGTTAGTCGGGTGTAACTCAACCAAACCCGACCGATCAGACCCACTTTCAAAGCTGAGCCATCAGAACCTGGTTCAACCCAACTCAACCCAGCCTAACGCAGTCCACTCAACTCAACTCAACCGAGTCAATTCAACCGAGTTAGACTGCGCCAACTCAGTCCTGAAGCAACAACAACACAGCGATCTTTCAGAGTCTATTTCAGGCCTGTTTGGAGTCTGAGTCAAGTTCCGTCTGAAGCATTAGATCCGTAGCTGACTCCCAGAGATACTGGAAGAGTTTCGTAGCTTCTGGGCAATGGAACCCAGCTTCTACAGGCCCTTGATTGGAGTCACTACTCAGTAATGGTGCTTTTTCAAGCGCCTCTAGGTAAAATCTAACCTCACCTCACATTTTTGCATATTTTGCATCTCTTGTGTATCTGTGGTGATTGTTAGTTGCAGTGGCTATTGTTAATTGCCATGTTTTGTTGTTTGCTTGCATTTTCACTATTAGAATTCATTTGTATAATTCATTTTAGAAACTAATAGAATTTTTTTGTTAATCATATAGTGCACGCATCTAGTGAAACTTAGGAAACTATGTTGCATCTGTATGATTGTGTGTTTTGCATAGTGCATGCTCCTTCGTAGTGGTAAAACTTATTCCCCTGATCATCTAGACATGGAGTCCAAACTTGACCTAATCCTTAAGGAGCTTCAAGACTTGAAACTTAGGGATGAAGGGTTGGAAAACAAGAACACAAGAGAGGCCTCAAGAGATAAGAAGAGACTGAAGAACACCGATAGGCGTAAAGATGAAAAAGATGACATAATCCGTAAGATTAAAATAAATCCTCCAACATTTAACGGTATTCTTGACCCGAAGATTTTTAGTGACTGGATAGCAAATTTAGATTTCTACTTTGACTAGTATAGGTTCATAGAAGAGAGTAAAGTTCGGTTTGCTAGGATGAGACTGACAAGATCAGCTAGAATTTATTGGACCTCGGTAGAGAGAGTACACTAGCGTGGGACTGTCATAGAGTCTTGAGAGGAAATTATGCAAAAGTTTATGGAGAAATACCTCACTGACTCCTATAAACATCACTTACTAGATAAACTACACAACTTTTGCCAGGATAGCAGGTCAGTTCAGGAGTACACAACCGATTTGACGACCTAACCCTACGCTGTGAGGTGCAAGAAGATTCCTACCAAGCAATATCTAGATACTGTTCCGGGTTGAGGTTAAACATCCAGCAAGCAATGTCATCCACTCTTACAAGATCGAGACTCTTGAACAGGCAAGCCAGCTAGCTCAAGATATAAAAGCCTCCCTTCGGTTTTTCTCAGAGCGTAGGTTCATCCCTAAAGCCGGGGAGCAGCCTAGCCCAAACACTAACACAACTAAGGACCCTAAGGGCAAATTGTGATAGATGAGTCTTTTAAGAGTGCCAAGGGTAGTCAATGTTTTAAGTGTCGGGGCTATAGTAACATTATTGCACAGTATCCCTCTAGGAACCCCCTCATCAAGGAAACCGACGATGATGAGATCGAAACCGTCGTTCATGAAGCAACCGTCAGTGCAACTGATTCTAATGATGATGTGAGGGTTGCTAGCATCCAATTCGGTGTTATTAGGAGTACACACATTGTTGTAAGTAACGAGAAATAGCGTAGGTCTAGTATGATTTACGCCTATATTGCACATGAAGGAAAGAACTATAAATTGATGATAAATGGGGGTAGTTGTGCACATCATTGCCAAGACAGCCCTTGAAAAGATGGGTCTCAAGGTTGAACCACATCACCACTCATACAACATAAATTGAGTTGATAAGACTGATCAATCTATTACCCAATTTTGTCAGGTTCCTATCCACATGTCAAGTTACGAGGATCATATTTGGTGTGACGTCTTAGACATTGATGTTGCACACATCTTATTGGGTTGGCCCTGATTGAATGACTTTGATGTAACCAGTCTGGGTAGGTCTAACACTTATGAGTTTAAATTTAACGGAAAGAAAATAGTAAAAACTGACAAACCCAAGTCAATTGTAGAAAGTATCAAGGAAAGAATAGTCACTGAAAAGAATGACAAAACACCCTGCTACTTAGTGACTAGAACCTACTTTTTCCCCTTAGTCTCCTATTAATGGGTCTACAGCTAGGTCTAAAAATTCCTGCGGCCTTCTCCCTCTTCCCCTAGGTATCCCACCCATTGTCATAGTTGAGCCATCTGCACCATATTTGCATAAGTTGTATAAGCATAATACAAGGCAAATGTCAATTAGCAATTATAAATATCAGTCTGCTGCAGACTCTCACAAGCGGTTGCAGGGCATCGCAATTCGTGATGAGGTGTCAATTAGAGTTCACCCAGAGAGGTCCCACTTGGAACTTTGAGAAAGCTTCGTACTCGACACCGTGGTTTATATAAGGTTCTGAAGAGGATTGGTTCCAGCGCTTATGAGCTCGAAATTCCCTATGATCTTGGAATCAGCCCGGTATTTCGCGCCGAGGATTTGACTCGTTATCGCACTCCCACGAGGCCACAGCAGTTTCCAGTTCGTTCATTGTTGCCACCACTGCTGAGGAGACCCGCCATTGAGGGGCTTGTGTAGTCCTTCCGGTTCGATTTCATCATCCATGTCGCCGCCATTTCCCAGTGGTGAATTTTTGAAGCCAGGAGAATTGATGGGAATCAGAGGACTATTTGCTTAGTTATTTGCTTAGACTATTTTCCTCTTTATTTTAGTTTAGGCTCAGTTTTTATTCCTTTGTTTTAGTTCCATATTGGATATGTGGGAAAACTTTTTTTTTGTTGGGCCTATATAAGGCCAGGACCTGTAGTTTTTATGTAGTTCAGTTGATTTATGAAAACTTAAATTTTGCATTGCAATTTGCTTTGTGATTTAAATCTCTACTTGGTGAAGTGCTTAGCGGGGATTGATCTCCTTGGTGCTGAAGCCAAAATCATCTTTATCTCAAAACCCTAATTTTCTTCCCTTTTCTTCTCTCTCCCTTTCTCGTATTACATCAAGAGTGCTACTGAAATCACTCATGTCTATTTCTCCATCTGATATACCATTTAATTGAAGTTAAATACTTCATGTACGATAATCCTCCACTAAACAAATTCCTCCTTTTAAGAAGAGAAGAAAAGAAAAAATCAAAAAAAATCAAAAAATACATGTTAATGCTAGCTAGCTTCCACTAAAAAATTCCTCCTTTTAAGACTACATGATCAATTTAAGGGGGGTTAAAGTTCCCCATAAGTTCTAAATTGTTCTTTGGTTGCACATATGTTCCCATATTTCAACCCCTACACCACTGATCTAGTAAGAAACAAGCATTTGCTCTGCGCTATTAGCATTAGAACACTGTCAACCCTCTAATCAATTATCAATCTCATGACAAAACAATTATTTGTGGAAATAATATTAATTGGCATCAGCCTTGAAATGAGACTGATAGAGCAGTGTCAACCCACTAATCAATATCATGGCAAGACAATTACTTGTGAAGAAAAAAGGAACATTAGTTTCATAGGCATCAGTCTAGAATGAGACCGATGTCATCTTCTAGGAGCACGGTTATCTTTGACTTTGCTGAACAAGGCTGCTTCTGAGGCAATTCTTGACACCCTCAGAAGCACTTGACCTTCTTCATCATGGATTCACTATATATGAGACAGTTGTTATTAGGATTACATCTTCTTCTAATATTGATTAAAAGAGCTCCCTCTCAGAGTTATTCAGTTTCTTTTCAAAAATATCTCCTTAGAGTTTTATAAGTTTCTTCCAAAGTTCTCCCACATAAGTAAGGTATGTTCAAGTCTATGGTGTACTGAGCCATGCTTGAATTCAAGGCCTGTAATGGATCTTAGCACAAAATAGAAAGGAAGGTGGTGGCTTAAGCACTATGAAATTGATTTTCTAAAGCCCACTCATAATAATCTAGTTTGGTTCGAAAAACAGCTGACATGTCTTTTATTATCAGTCATCTCAGACACCTCTGAGTTTTACGCGCTCAATAAGCTTAACCACCATCATTATATCTAGGGCAATGATTCCTTGACCCATACTCACAAGTGGGTGCACATGACTCGCTTAACCCTCCTAAGTTTTTTTCTGAACTTTATGCACTGCCTTACATTCTTCTTATACAGCCATTCATCTAGGTACACCAACACCTATGATAAAGAAATTCACATATAACATTTTCTTACTAATGCATTTCACCAAATGATCTAAAAGATACAAGGATATATGCAACTGTGATAACTATATATCGCAACCACCCTCCATCGTGAGGGTTCTACCCAAATCTGATGTGATCAACTTACAGATCAATAATGCTTGATGCTACCCAAGCTATAAATTGAAAAATCTTATCCATGCCTGCATTTTTGTGCGTCTGGATAGTGGTCAGGCTTGCCTGGGTAGTGGTCAGGTCAAAATTTGTTACCTGATCTTACCATCTTTTTAGCGCCTCGTTTATACCATGTTTTTATTTCTGTTGTCTGAAAATCCTTACGAGTGGGCAGATATGGAAAAGTGTTCAAAGGAGATATAGATGAATTCAAGTGAAATTGCAAAAGATGGAAACCAAAGAAGCCCCACAAATGTCATGGTAGGCCAAGGAGAATAAACACTTCACGGCTTGTAGCATCAGCCGATCTCAAGTAGGGAATTGGATTGGCAAAAAAGTGAAAATAAAGGCATATCACAGATGATGGAAAATAGAAACCACATGCCACGCGTAATACTTATAGTGCAACCCTCCCCAACCCGCATAAGCACCTCTTGTTTATCTAACACTTATGATGTTGTAGTGATACCCAAGTATATCAGGTGGGACATGTGCACTGTCATAATTGAAACTGGAGACAGACCATTAATGATAGCAAACAGCAAGCCTTAAAAGAAAAGGGGAAAATAGCATCACTTGGTGCATTCCATCCTTACATATATGTCAAAATGCCTCAACCCTACCAGCTGACGAGTACTTTATCCAATCAAGATGACATAAGAGGCTTCCATCCTCACTGCAAAAGCAACTACACGTGTAATTGATGCAAAGGTAAAGAAGGAAATAAGTAAAAGGCTTGTGTAACTAAAGCAATTGATACGAAGGCAAAGAAGAAACAAGGTAAAAGAGGTCTTAATCCTGAAAGGAAAGCATACGCCACATGCAGAATGACATAAGAAACAAAGTGGGTGCAAATCCAAGAAATAATATGTCTGAAAAAGCAACTAGAAGCCACAATTTTCTATGAACTCCATCAACCAATATTCCATCCACTAGGAAACTAGCCCAGCCTGGCCACTAGGCTCACTAGGGAAAGTGAAGAACGCAAGGATCATCATCCGCGCCTAATTTCAGAGACGGATGGATTTCATGTTTGTGAAATATGTGTTGATACATTTGCAGGCCTGATATACATCCCAAGCATGAGATCGAACTTTCTTAAACAAGTCATTCCATATTCTTGATCTTTTATACAACTAGGTAGTTTGTCCAAAACACAAGACACAGGTCTCCACTGCAACCCCTTCTGATGCAAGTAGTTTCGTGCATGTCCAAGGATTTTGACTTATTTCAAGAATCTTTATCTTTAATAGTTGGACAATAATTGGTTTCCTGATAGAGAAATCTTTAAATTTTTATTGGACAATTATTCATTGCTCTACCAAGAAGCCATTAAGATATTTCGGAGCATTAACAACAACAAAGCCTTTATCCCAAATTTTGGGGTACATAAATTCTTTTTCCCCATTCAACATGAATCCTTTTCCTCTGTTCAGCTCCTGTGAGGGCTATCTCCTTTGCTACATTAAAACTAATGCCTTTTGTGCTGTCTTAATGCATGTTCATTTAGGTGTACCTCTTGTCCTTATTGTTCCATCACCTAGGATCCCCTTAACTATAGCACTGAATGGTCTTTGTTACATGCTCGAACCATCTCAATTGATTCTCTGCCACGCTATCCTCAACTGAAACTATCATTAACTTTATGGATGCACTCATTTCTTATCATATATTTTAGCATATTACTACTCATCTATCTCAAGATTGACAGTTAGGCTAAGCTCATTCTTCACATGTTTCTTAATACTCAACACTCTAATCCATAGAGCATATTTAGTCATACAACCATTTTATATATTTCTCTTCAGTTTCATATGTATTCCACGACAACATTAAACTCCAAAAGCAACTTCTTCATTTCAAAAATCTCGTTACAATATCCCCATCAACCTCAACATAACGTGATGGATCAAAAGTAGAGAATTAACCACTCCTATGTATTCATTATCCATCAATGTGCATTATGCTCTCATTTTTCCTCATAGTTTTGCTAAAGTTACAATTCCATATATGCTTTGTCCATCCTATTGATTCCAAACCTTTTAAACTTCGAAGTCTCTAAACTTTTCTACCTAGAAAATTTTCCTTCACTAGTCTAATTAACTAATACATGGGATGATTATGCCAAGTAAGTTCACTAATAATTAACACAAAGAGATGATACTTAATGTCAAATTTCAGTTAAGCCTCTGTTGATGAGAATGGTTGTGTCTACCTTCCATTGTTCTCACTCAAATTATTACTCCATTATACGTATCCTTAGTATACCATGTATGCTCATTTCTTCTCTAAAAAGAAACCATAAGTTTAAATAGCTATCACAATGAACCTCCCTAAAACAAGTAGATTAACTTTTGGCACCATCATTTCTTTCCTTAGCCCCCGCTCGATTACCCCTAGGTTCACTATTGAAAGTACATCAAACAATTTATACTATACTTTTTGGGATTGTTAAAATCTAAAATGCTAGATCTATTTCTTCTTCCTTCCATGTCCTCATGACCTACTTCTTTCTACTTTCTTGACTTTATAAACTTTATTGGCAATAGAATATTCCTACAACAAAGTAAGCAATTCCAACTTTTACTGCGTGAAGCAACCAGTGAATGAATTAATTCAGCATACTAGTACCGAAGAAAGAATCTGAAAATATAGGTCCAGTTCACAGAAAATTAAGAATAAGGATTCACTAGAAATGCAACCTTCTATTCAACCAAAGAACAAGTCTTTTTTTTTTAGGGTAACAAGTCAAAATCGACCGAAAGGAGGTTTTCTCCCGTGACCCATATAGAAACTTTGTTCGTTCGTCTCTCCATCTTCATCAGCAAGAGAGAGCAGCGTAGACTCCCTCCTTCTTCCTCTCTCAGCTCCCCCCTCTTTCTTGCTCCTCCTTCCTCTCCCCCCTCGTCTTCCTCCTGACCGATCGGCCGGTTTCTCACTGGTTCTCACTGATTACGGCGGCATACTAGTATAACTTATTGCTTCAAAAGACGACGAAAATTGACAAACAATGAGAATGCATCAACTTCCGGTATGAGCACAAACTCAGTTACTTGAATGCTTCCATTGGAATATTCCTAAAAAAATTGTTTCAATGTGCCTAGATTTATTAATCAGACACTAATTTACTGACTGCTTGCTTGATGTGCGAAAAATAATCATAGTTGCCGTAGTTTTTCGTTCCTCACTCCTTCCAAAGGATGGTAACCAAAAGCAGTTTCGGTTGCAATTTCTGTTACATCTCAAGTAACAAACTAACAGCAGAAGAAATAAAATAATTATAATTTTGCTCACCGGAGAAGGCAGTTACAATGCCGACCACCTCAGAACTCCACTCAAACCCGCGAACAGCAGAATAAACTCCGGCATAGTCTCGAGTCCAGAGACACTGCCCAATTTTCCAAACGGACACAATCTCAGGGCGGCTCTCTTTGATCCTATTGGGTATCGATTTCCACAGAAATCTAGCACTGTTCCTGCAAAAAAAAGGGAAAAAAACATTATGAAAAAAAAAAAGACAGCAAAATAGCACAAAAAAAAAAGTGGGGAAACTAAAACGGGGACTCACAGATCATCGACGTAAATGTGGCCTAACAGATGGATCGCGTACGGCCACTCATCCTGGAAAGTGATTCCCTTCGAAGCAACCTGAAGAGAAATTTAGATCGAAGGGATTAGATTTTTTCCCCTTTTTGATGACGGGTTAAACTAGAACCCTAAAAAAACCCTAGAGGGTGGATTTGGGATCGAACCTGTAGCATGAGCTCGTCGCAGATGTCAGCGACCTTTTCGTAGGATTTGGAAGCGACAGCGCCTTGGAGCTGAGAGAAATCCATGGAGTTAAAGGAGGGGGGAGGGATGGAGATTGCCAAAAATCTAAGGAAGGGGACGCTTGGGAATAAATATTTGGACCCTGTCTACAGTCTTCTTCGTAAATAATAATACTATTATATTATTGTTATCATTGTAGAGAAAATCGACCAATCAGTCAGGGGCCTGTTTGTTTCGTTGCAAAACGTCGCAAGTCGTAAGTCGTAAAATGAGAATGGAAAAAGTGAACTGTAACAGAGAAAACATATTGTGTTTTACGGTATTTGATTGATAAAGTGAAGTGTAAATGGAAAAGTATATTGTGTTTTACGGTGTTTGGTTGATAAAGTAAAAGTGTAAATGGTAAAGTATATTGTGTTTTACGGTGTTTGGTTGATAATGTAAAAGTGTAAGTGGAAAAGTTGACCACAAAATTAACTATAGTAATGATTTAAATATTATAAATACTATTAAATTAAATCTACTATTGCAAATTAAATTGTATTAATAAATTTGAGATAAAAATTAATAATCTTAATATTTTATTTATAACAATAATATTAATAAAATATTAGTATAAATAGTAAAATATTACTAAAATATTAACTAAATAAATAATATAAAATTTTAAGAAAATCTAAAGAACATTATAAAATTTTAAGAATACTAATAAATATTAAAAAATGTTACAACAATAATAAATATAGTTATAATATTATAATATTAAAAATACTTGAAAATTATTATAATATAAATTTTATTATAATATTATTGTAATATTATAGAAATATAAAATTAATAAAGTAAAATATAATTATAATTTAATAATAAATTATCATTATAGTATTATTATACTGAATTATTATTACAATATTAACATAATAAAATATAAATATAATAATAAAATATATTATGATATTAATAAAGTAATTTTTTATATTAAAAATAAATAATTAAATATATAGTAATTTTATATAAAGTATAATACTGTTATATTAATAAAATATTAACTCTAAATAAAATAATAAAAAATGGAATAAGTATTAATAAAATAATAAAATATTAAATTAAAATATTAAATTAAAATAGTAAAATATTAAATATTAAAACAATAAAAAAGTTAAAGATTAAAAATATAAAATAATTAAATAATTAAATAAGAAATTGAACACTATTAAAATATTAAATATTTAATAATATTTAATTATATATTGATTATCAAGTAACTGTTTTGAACTGTAAGTGTACTACAAGTGAGAGTTACATGACCACAAAATTAACTGTAGTAACTGCAAGTGGGAAAATATGAGTGTAAAAGTGAGATTTACATGACCACAAATTTAACTGTAGCAACTGCAAGTGGGAAAAGAAGAGTTGCAAAAGTGTTTTGCATTTTACATTTTGCAAACGAAACCAAACAACTGTAAATGTAAAGTTGCAAAACTTTTTGCATTTTGCAAATGTTTTGCAACTTACCAAACACGCCCCGGGAGAAGAATGAGTGAAAGGAAAGAGGCGGAGGAGTTGTGAGAGAGAAGAAATGGGGATCGACGTTGCTCTCCCTTGCGAGAATGAAGACGGACGGACAAAGTTTCTATTTGAGTCAAGGGAGAAAAGTTTCTTTCGGTCAGTTTTAACTTTGTATGCTAATGAGGGTGGTGGAAACTGATCTCAATAGAGGCAAGCATACAATAAGGCTAGAGATTTGTTGGAGAAGGAGGAGGAAGAATGGGAGGAGGAGGAGGAAAGAGGGGAAGGGCGTTGAGTGAAGGGGAGGCGACAGTGAGGAAAGGTGTAGCGCTCCTAGATATAAGTGTTAATCTCACATTAAGGTGGACCAATAACCTTGGTTAATTAATTGGATTCCTAATTAAAGTTAACTGATATTAAAGATGCCCATATTAAAGTTACATTTATATATATGTTAATAATCACATGAGGTATAAAAGGAACCATGATGGGTGGTTTTATCTCAAGGGTTATTTTTTAGTAAATGTTGGACCCTCTTCTCTCCTCCTGAAAAGAATATAACCTAGGCTCTGTATTTTGTGAGCATAAGAGAATCCATCATATTTGCAAGGTTGTGAAAAGAAAAGGAGACAGAGAGAAGAAGGGTCTGCATTAAGGTTCTTGCAGGATTAAAGAGAAGGATCAAGTCTTCATCCATCTATTCTCTTCAGTTCATCAATGGCTTCAGGTATGGAGAATTTAGTATTGATTTAATTATGTATTTGATTTCTTGAGATGATTGATTCTAGATCCATGGCTAGTTTTAATCAGCATTATAGTTTCAAATTTCTTACATTTGGTATCAGAGCCTTATTTTAGAATCAATACATCTTGGATTATGGATTATGGAAAATTAGGATTTTTTTATTAACAGTTCATAAAATTAAATTTTTGATCTTTTAATTGTAGAATTTTAAGAGGATTTATTAACCCTAATGTTCTGTTCAATTTCCTCTAATTGTACAATTAATCGGGAACAAATTTCAGGAATTATTAACCCTAATTTTCCCTAATTAAATATTTCCGCCGGCAATCTGGAACTGCCCGCGATAACAGCTTCGTCGCCTATTAGTCGACTAGCCCGAAACACTAGTCGACTAAGTATTTTTTCAGAAACTTAAGAACTCTCTGTTTCGGTACAGGAGTCGACTAATTATGTTGAGTAGTCGACTAATAAAATGTATAGTCGACTAACTATTTTCCCAAGTCGACTAATAATTTAACCGAGAGTTGCCTTCCAACAAGAGTCGACTAATAAAATTTGCAGTCGACTAATAAATTTATAGTCGACTAATAATATTGGTATAGTCGACTAACCTTGCGTTGCCCTAGTCGACTAGACCTAAATGTATAGTCGACTTGACTTGACCCAAGTCGACTAGTCCTTCTTGTAGTCGACTAATGCTTATTTGATTCAATCATAATGTATGTTACACATTTAAGTCATTGTGTTAATATTAATTGATGTTGGTCAAGTAATAGAATTGGAGTATTATAGTATTACTCAAATAAAAGATTAGAGAATATTGTTGGTTAGTTTTGTATTCATAAGGCTTATTGATTTAGTAGTTGCCAAAGTGACCTATGTTAGTAAACCTTATGAATATACAACTACATAAAAGACTTGTCAATGTAAGTGACATTAAAGACAATAATACTCTCGATGGCGGTTCTAGTTAGGAGATTGGGACTGGCCCAAAGGAAAGTCTCTTTCAAATAATTAGGAACCGGGGTAGGATAGTGTAATTTATGCAACTTAGTGGTGTAGAATTGGATACCCAAAGGTAACATGACTTACTGTCTAAGTAGCATAAATTATATTAGACCTACGTAGGTGATAAAGAGTCTCACCTAAAGAGTGAACACTGGATATGCTTAGGTTTCGCCCAAAGGAGGAATCAGAGTGATATCAATAGTTCATCTTCATTAAATTTAAAGTTTTTGTATTGATTCGAGGCCTTAATGTGAGCTATGTCCTATTTTGTTTCAGTGAACGTTCCCACTTCCCTTCACACTCATGCAACTAGCATTCCAGCCCTGGATGGTACCAACTTTTCTGAGTAGTTTGAACATGTACAATTTACACTGGGTGTTCTGGACCTTGACATGGCTCTTTTAGTAGAGAAACCTGATGAAGTGACTGCTGAAAGTACAGCAGAACAGGCTAGCCATGCCAAAGCTTGGGAAAGGTCGAATAGACTCAGTCTCATGTTCATCAAGATGACCATTGCCAATAACATCAAGACTTCACTCCCACATACTACTAAGGCATCTGAACTTTTAACTGCTGTTAAAGACCGATTTAAGTCTGCAGATAAGTCATTAGCTGGCACCCTTATGGCTGAACTTACCACCATGAAATATGATGGTAGTAGAGGAGTTCAACAACACATTCTAAATATGACTGATAAGGCTGCGAAGTTAGGATCACTGGGAATGAAAGTGGATGAATCCTTCTTAGTACGGTTCATCCTCAACTCACTTCCCTCTCAGTTTGGGCCATTCAAGATCCACTATAATACTCATAAGGATAAGTGGAATCTGAATGAGCTGACTGGTATGTGTGTACAAGAGGAAGTGAGAATGAGGCAAGAAGGGCAGCACTCAGTGTTGGCAGTAACTCAAGGAGCTATCCATAAGAAAGGTAAATATGGAAGAGGTAAGAGGTTTCCATCAAAGAAAGGAAATGACCATAGGGAAAATAGCCAAGGTCATAGAAAGGTTTTCACTGTCAAATGCTACTTCTGTGGCAGAAAAGGACATGTGAAGAAGGACTGCAACAAGAGGAAGGCTTGGTTCGAAAAGAAAGGTATGAATCTTTCTTTTGTATGTTATGAATCAAATCTTGCTGAAGTACCTTCTAATACTTGGTGGATTGACTCTGGAGCCACAACTCACATAACTAATTCAATGCAGGGATTCCTTACAACCCGGAAACCGAAGGAAAGTGAGAGATTCGTCTTTATGGGGAACCGTCTCAAAGTGGAGGTCGAGGCTGTTGGTACTTACCGACTAATCTTAGAGACGGGACATCAGATGGATCTTGAGGATACTTTTTATGTACCTTCGATTTCTAGAAACTTAATGTCATTATCCAAATTAGATGTTTTTGGATATTCTGTTTTATTCAGTTGTGGAAAACTCAGTTTAATGTATAATTCAATGTCGGTTGGACATGGAATTTTATGTGATGGTTTATATAAAATTTCATTGAATGATGAGTTTGCACAATCTTTATTATCTCTGCATTCGAATATTGGTATTAAACGTGGCTTAATTAATGAAAATTCCTCTATCTTGTGGCATAGACGACTGGGGCATATCTTCAGGGATAGAATAATAAGATTAGTGAAGAATGGGATTTTGGATAACCTAGACTTCACTGATTTTGATGTGTGTGTGGATTGCATAAAAGGAAAGCAAATAAAACACACCAAGAAAGGTGCCACAAGAAGTAAAGAGCTTCTTGAAATAATTCATACAGATATTTGCGGACCACTCTCCATTCTATGTTTTACGGGAGAGAGATATTTCATTATCTTTATAGATGATCTGTCACGTTATGGTTATGTATATCTAATTAATGAAAAGTCTCAGGCTGTTGACATCCTTGAGGTGTTCATTACAGAAGTCGAGAGACAATTAGATAGAAAAGTTAAAATCATAAGATCAGATCGAGGTGGTGAATTTTATGGTAGATATGATGAGTCAGGACAAAATCCTGGCCCATTTGCCAAATTTCTAGAAAAGCGTGGCATTTGTGCTCAATACACAATGCCAGGTACGCCTCAGCAGAATGGTGTTGCTGAAAGGCGAAACCGGACACTTATGGATATGGTTAGGAGCATGATGAGCTTCTCTAATGTACACAATTCATTGTGAAATGAAGCCTTAAAGACTGCTATGTATATCTTGAATAGGGTTCCTAGTAAGGCAGTCCCAACAACTCCTTTCGAGTTGTGGACTGGTAGGAAACCTAGTTTAAGACATTTACATGTTTGGGGTTGTCCAACAGAGGCTAGAATATATAATCCACAAGAAAAGAAATTAGACTCAAGAACAATATCTGGGTATTTCATTGGTTATCCAGAAAAGTCTAAGGGGTACAAATTTTATTGTCCTAACCATAGTACAAGAATCGTTGAAACTGGTAATGCCAGATTCCTTGAGAATGACGAAATTAGTGGGAGTGATGAACCAAGAAAGGTAGATCTTAAGGAGGTAAGGGTAAATATCCCAATACCCTTTCCTTCAAGAGAAATTGTTGTCCCTCAACTTGATCATCAAGCTGAGATACCAGAACAACATAATAATGTTGGTTCACCACTCCATGAGGATATTGCCATTGAAAATATTGTAGAACCACCACAACCGGCAGTTTTGAGAAGATCTCAAAGGGAAAGAAGATCTGCCATTTCAGATGATTATATGGTGTATCTACAGAAATCTGATTATGATATTGGGATAAATAAAGATCCAGTTTCATTTTCACAAGCCATAGAATGCAATGATTCTAATAAATGGGTTGATGCTATGAATGAAGAGTCGAAATCTATGGACCAAAATAAAGTCTGGGATCTCGTCGAATTGCCTAATAACTGTAAGAAAGTCGGGTGTAAATGGGTCTTTAAGACCAAGCGCGACTCTAAAGGCAATATCGAACGATATAAGGCCAGACTTGTGGCTAAAGGTTCCACTCAGAAAGAAGGTATTGACTATAGAGAAACCTTCTCTCCAGTATCAAAGAAGGATTCTCTTAGAATCATTATGGCCCTTGTAGCTCATTATGATTTGGAGTTACATCAAATGGATGTGAAAACGGCTTTTCTAAATGGAGATTTGGATGAGGAAATTTACATGGAGCAACCTGAAGGGTTCGCAAATGAAGGTAAAGAACACTTGGCTTGCAAATTAAAGAAATCCATATACGGACTTAAACAAGCTTCCAGGTAATGGTATATAAAGTTTAATGATACCATTACCTCTTTCGGATTTACAGAAAACACTGTTGATCAGTGTATATATCTAAAGACTAGTGGGAGCAAATTAATCTTTTGGTTCTGTATGTGGATGATATCTTGTTAGCAGTAGTGATATTGGTTTGCTGTATGAAACTAAAAGCTATCTTACCAAGAATTTTCAGATGGTTGATATGGGTGAGGCAACTTATGTTATTGGCATAGAGATCTTCAGGGATAGATCTCGAGGATTGCTAGGATTGTCTCAGAAAGGTTATATCAATCGAGTCTTGGAAAGATTTCATATGGAAATGTGTTCAACCAGTCCTGCACCCATTATGAGAGGTGACAAATTAAGTGGGAGCCAGTGTCCTAGAAATGACTTAGAAAAGGGTCAAATGCAGAAAGTTCCTTATGCGTCAGCAGTTGGGAGCTTGATGTATGCACACACTTGTACCAGGCCAGATATCAGTTATGCTGTTGGGATATTGGGAAGATACCAGAGCAATCCAGGAATGGAGCACTGGAAATTAGCTAAGAAGGTAATGCGGTATCTTCAGGGAACGAAGGACCTAATGCTCACATATAGGAGATCTGATCAGTTGGTAGTGATCGGCTATTCGGACTCAGATTTTGCTGGTTGCCCAGATAGCAGGAAGTCTACCTCAGGCTTTATTTTCTTGCTAGCAGGTGGGGCAATCTCGTGGAAGAGTGTAAAGCAGTCTATTACTGCTTCATCCACGATGGAGGCTGAGTTCATAGCATGTTTTGAAGCCTCGAATCATGCATTATGGTTAAGGAATTTTATCTCAGCACTTGGTGTAGTTGACTCTATTGCCAAGCCGCTGAAGATATATTGTGATAATACAGCAGCCGTTTTCTTCTCTAAGAATGGTAAGTACTCTAATGGTTCTAGACACATAGAACTGAAGTACATGGTGGTTAGAGAAAGAGTTGAGAAACAGAAAGTGTCAATTGAAAGTATAAGTACCACTTTAATGGTTGCTGATCCAATGACAAAGGGATTGCCTTCAAAGACATTTAAGAAACATGTTGTTAGAATGAGTCTTTTGAGCAATCTATAAATGTATGTTTTTGGTACTTATGTAATTGACATTATTGCGCAATAAAAGTTTGTTTCTGTGTTTCCTGTTATCCAATTGTGTGTGCACATATTATGTATGGATGTTTGTTAAACAGGAAATGTCTTTACAAGACAATTACAGGGGTCATTTTGGTTATGGACTCAATTAGTAAGGGTTATCAATGTTGTGGTACATAGAAGGGAGTATGACATGGATGTTGTATAACCGCTATGACTCGCATTGGTGGTTCAAGCTAATTGCAGTATTACAGTGTTTCATAATTTGGGCTTATCAGTTGTTGTTTTTAAAAATTCGTGATCACGTGTCAAGGTTTTTCAGTATGGAATCCAATGGAGTCAAAATATTTTGAAAATGAGTCTTTTCTTTTATTTGTTTTCTAAAGTTTTTAACCTAATCGGTTAATGGTCCAAGTGGGAGAATGTTAATCTCACATTAAGGTGGACCAATAACCTTGGTTAATTAATTAGATTCCTAATTAAAGTTAACTGATATTAAAGATGCCCATATTAAAGTTACATTTATATATATGTTAATAATCACATGAGGTATAAAAGGAACCATGATGGGTGGTTTTATCTCAAGGGTTATTTTATGGTCAATGTTGGACCCTCTTCTCTCCTCCTGAAAAGAATATAACCTAGGCTCTGTATTTTGTGAGCAATAAGAGAATCCGTCATATTTGCAAGGTTGTGAAAAGAAAAGGAGACAGAGAGAAGAAGGGTCTGCATTAGGGTTCTTGCAGGATTAAAGAGAAGGATCAAGTCTTCATCCATCTATTCTCTTCAGTTCATCAATGACTTCAGGTATGGAGAATTTAGTATTGATTTAATTATGTATTTGATTTCTTGAGATGATTGATTCTAGATCCATGGCTAGTTTTAATCCGCATTATAGTTTCAAATTTCTTACAATAAGTATATCCATTGACCATCTAATTATCCAAGGGAATACGCACATAAGTGATCATTCGAAATTTCAGCAGCATTTCTCTTGGAAAATCTTCACTCATTTACACATAACAAGTATAATGCAAGGCCTTCAAGGCTCACCATCAACCATATCAGCATTTGCATGACATATATATAATCCAAATATCCCCACACACGTATAACTTAAACTTTCGGCAAGCAAAAGAATTTATACAAAAACGTGATATCATCTCCATATAACATATCCAACAACTAGTATGATAATTATAGAAGACCCATTAAAACAGCTTACAATCTTCCTTCCTATGAACAAAAGAGACAAAATACACTTCATGAGTCTTCATCTCTTAGCATTCACACCCTTCAAATTCATTACATAATTACATAGTCATCCCTTTACATATATACAAGGTACTCCAAAATAGATATGTATATAATAAGAGCAACAAAAACACAAAAAAAAAAAAAGAGAGCAAGCAACTAGTGAAAGAAAGTTAGGATGTTACTAATGCAACTCCCTCTAACACGGTTATCCCTTTGCATTACGGAGCCCCTTACCTTTGTCCGGTCCTGAAACAATAAAGTTAAAAGAAAGGGTGAGCTTAATAGCTCAGTGAGTAAACCATCAGTCTAGAAAATTAAGAAACGAACATATGCATGTATGTGCATAAGTGTAAGAGTAGAATGAGTCTCATAGGTGTATTCCATGAAAAGTTCATACCTACTTATGTTTACATGTTTCGTGTTGGTGATTTGCCTTTGTTTGCCATAAATAGCTTACCCAATTATATACATACAACTGCATGACATATCTAATTTTATACATACACATATGTATACATATCTAATTTATTATCTTCATTCCTTTGACTACACCCGTGCAACACAATTATCAATGATATCACACATTACATGTATACACACAAATAACACATTTCATTACTTATGATACCGACTATACATAAGTCCCGAGATTACATGCTTAAATACCGTAATAGTTTATATAGCTCCACCTTCCCACCCACCGGCTCCCGCCGGCCTCTCCCTTCAAATATAAATAGAAACTTTTTACACCTTCTTCCGCTTCTCACCGGCTCCCGCCGGCTCATTCCTTCAAAATATAAATAAATTTTTTACACCGTCTTTCCCCTCCCACCGGCTCCCGCCGACCCCTTCCCTTAAAATATAAAAAAACAACTCTTGAATACAAATAAATAGTAAGTCATACCGTATATAGCATTCGTCATTAAGACGATAATTACTCCCTAGAATTTCCAACATTTCTAGGAGTAGAAGCAAACAAGCATATTAGTACATATATCAATCCCCCCCAAGATTAGGCATAACACATCTACTCGTATATATACATGTATACACGCACACATGACCTCATACAACACCATGCCATATGAACCAAGAATAGGTCGCTAGCACCATCGAGCTTGTTTTGTTTCTAGTGAGTTTATATTTTTACCTCTCTTTAATAATATCACTTTTTAAGGATGTGGGGCGTGTATTACTTAAAATTAATCACAGAATCACCTTATAAATTCTAAACTCTAGAATATCCTACACCACATAGCCTTACCTAAGACTGAAGCGCCCATTAAAATGAAACCATATCTCAACATAACATAATCTTCAACAAGTTTCTATTATTTCCTCTTCACCCAATACTTTTATGCAAAAACAGCGTTATCAACATATAAGTTTGTTTTATGGTTACCATAAAAAAAAATTATAGCCCACTTACTCTACTCTACTCAATTTCAAGAAAGTCTAGGTTTACTCACCCCATTCAAGGTTGGATTTTTGTTAGATTTTCCCCCTTATATGAGTCCCAAACAACACCTTGATCAAAGGAAGAACAAGTGGACAAATTACTTGTGCTAATAACATCAATAAAATTAAATAAAAAACTGAAAAATCAAATTTTATGGCATAAAAATTCTATCGGATTATACCTTGATCAAGAGTGACAATGACCCCTAAAAATTGAGATTTTTACTTGATTTCACCTCCCAAAACTAGATATAGACCTAGCAAAAACCCTCATTTTCTCCCAACTCCCCTTTCTTAAGTGGCCTACGCACTAAGGGGCGACCAGGGGGTGACCGCGCTGCCCTGGTCGCGGCTGGTGCTGCTGGGCGTGGCTGTCCTGGGGGCGGCCGTGCCTGACAGCCCTCTGAAATTTTTTTCATTTGGAGGAGGGGAGAAGAAAGGAGAGGAGGAAAAGGAAAGAAAAAGAAGAAGAAAAAAAGAGAGATATTGTTTTCTAAAGGAAGAAGAGGCGGATTCCTAGGGTTTTAGCCACGACTTCTTCTCATCTCTTTGGGAAGAAGAGATTAGGGATTTCTCTCATCCTGAGTTAGTAATTCCTCATTTAATATTACAAGTTTGTCATTGACAAAAAATGCCCAAGTGTGCCACACCCAAATCAAGGGCATCATGGCCTTTGATCAAATCTCACCATGCACACCTAACCCCTCCACTATCTAGGGATAAGGATACATATAATTATATTTATTTGAAATTTCTTTTTGATATTTATTTCTTAATGGTATAATACTATAGGTATACTAATCATATTATACTTTATAATACTATAAGTATAATAATACAATAGGTATAATACCACATATTAATAGTGTACCCATGATATGTAAATAAGGTCATGGTGCTAGTGACAAAATACACGACCTTAGAAAATTAATATATATGAAAGTGCACAGTCAATTAATATATGAAACTTGCAAATTAACAATTATAAGTATTAATTTGGGTCATTAGCTACGGGGTGTTACAATCTACTCCCTTAAGGAAAGTTTCATCCTCGAAACTCAGTATACCCAAATAAGTGGGTAAAAAGATTACGCATCTCTTCTTCAGTTTCCCATGTCGCTCAAAGTATCTTCACAAGAGGGGTAGTTTTGTTTCTTAGCGGTTTCACTTTGTGATCTAAGATTTGTACCGGTTCTTCCGTAAATACAAGTCTTCATGAATCTGCGCTGGCAGGTAGCTGAGAATGTGGATGAGGTGTGGTATATACTTTCTTAGTTGGGATACATGAAACACATTATGAATCCTTTCCATTCACGGGGGCAAGGCCAATCGGTATAACAGTGGCCCGATCCTCTCCAATATTTCAAATGGCCATGCATATCGAGGATTTAACTTATTGCTCTTATCGATCTGCACTACTCCTTTCATTGGGAACACCTTCAGAAATACCATGTCTCCTATGACAAATTCTAGTGGCACGTGACGCTTGTCTACGCATGACTTTTGTCGGTTCTGAGCTGCCACCATTCTTTTCCTTATTATCCTGATTTTCTCTATCGTTTCTTGCACCAGGTCAGGGCCCAACAGTCCTCGGTCCCCAACCTCTTCCCAACAAATGGGGGGCCTGCACCTTCTACCATACAAAGCTTCAAACGGTGGCATTCTAATAGTTGATTGGTAGCTGTTGTTGTATGCAAACTCTATCAAGGGTATATACTTCTCACGGTTACCTCCAAACTCTAATACACATGCCCTCAGCATGTCGTCTAATATCTCAATAGTCCTCTCCAATTGCCCATCAAATTGTGGGTGTGCCGCCATACTTGGGTGTAATTTGATTCCCAAAGCCTTAGATAAACTCACCCAGAATCTTAATAAAAAGTGAGGATCCATGTCTGATACAATTGTTTCAGGTACTCCATGTATCCGACCTACTTCTCGGAGGTAAATATGTGCCAATTTCTCCATCGAGTAATTCATTTGAACAGGTAAGAAGTGTGCAGACTTTGTAAGTCGATCCACGACTACCCATATAGCGTCATGTCCTTGCGGCAATCGGGAAAATCCTGAAACAAAATCCATAGTGATGTGACTTTACTTCCATTCAGGGGGTCGTAAAGGCATCAATAATCTTGGAGGCTTCTTGTGTTCGGCTTTGACTTGTTGGCATGTCAAACATCTTTGCACAAATTTGGCTACATCCCTTTTCATTCCATCCCACCAGAATTTTGTTCGAAGATCTTGATACATCTTCATTGCTTCAGGATGCACAGTGTAGGGAGGTTATGAGCTTCTGTTAAAATCTCTTCCTTAAGTCTGATATCCTGTGGCATACATACACGATGCTCAAATTTTAATACTCATTCATCACAAGTAAAGCGTTGAATTTTTCTGCCTTGAACCTTCTCCAAGATTTATCTTAAATCATCATCTTTTTGTTGCGCCTCCTTGATTCGGTCATACAGATCGTATTGAACACTAACTTGATTCACCCAGATTGTTACCTCCCCAAGTCCTCTTATGCGGACTTCCAGTTGCATCTTTTCTAATTCTCTCGTTGATCTTAGTTGATGAGTTATTATAGTTGCAAATGACCCCTCTAACTTTCGGCTTAATGCATCGACAACGACATTGGCTTTCCCTGGGTGATATTGTATGGTGAAGTCATAGTCTTTTATCAGCTCCAGCCACCTTCGTTGTCACATATTTAGCTCCTTCTGGGTAAATATGTATTTCAAACTTTTGTGATCCGTATAGATTACACAGGATACTCCATACAGGTAATGTCTCCAAATCTTTAGGGCGAAAACCACCACAGCAATTCTAGATCATGGGCAGCATAATTCCTTTCATGATTCCTTAGCTGCCTGGAGGCATAGGCTATAACTCTCTCGTGCTGCATTAAGGCATAACCTAACCCCTTACTTGGATGCATCACTATATATGATATATCCCTCGGTCCCTGAAGGTATAGCTAGGACCTGGGCAGAAGTTAGCCTATCCTTCAATTCTTGAAAGCTTTTCTTCTGGCTTTCACTCAATTGAACTTGACACCTTTTCTGGTTAGTATGATTAGGGGTAATTCTAGCTTGGAGAATCCTATCAAAAATCTTCGGTAGTAACCTGCTAGTCCTAAGAAACTTTGAATTTTCTTAACGCTTATGGGCTGAGGCCAATCCTTGATTGCCTCAATTTTTGCAGGGTCTACAAACACTCCTTCACTAGATACAATGTGCCCGAAAAAACTTACCTGATCCAACCAGAACTCGCACTTCTTAAGCTTCGCATGTAGTTGTTTTCCTCTTAATGTTTGAAGTATTGTCCTCAAGTGCTCTTCATGCTCCGCCTTATCCTTAGAGTAAACTAGTATGTCATCAATGAACACTACTATAAATTTATCAAGATATGGCTGAAATTTCATGTTCATCATGTCCATAAATTTCGCCGAAGCATTTGTTAGTCCGAAGGGCATTACAAGGAATTCAGAATGTCCGTATATGGTTTTAAAAGCAGTCTTAGGGATGTCACATTGTTTAATTTTTAATTGGTGATACCCTGATCTTAAATCAATCTTTGAGAACACACTGGCACCCTAAAGTTGGTCAAACAAATCATCAATTCTAGGAAGTGGATATGGGTTCTTGATGGTGATTTTGTTCAACTCTCTATAATCAATGCATAATCTCATACTTCCATCTTTTTTTTAACAAATAACACTGGGGCTCCCCAATGTGACACACTGGGCCGAATAAACCCCTTTATCCAGCAGTTCTTGCATTGTTCCTTTAATTCCTTCATTTCTGCTGCAGCCATCGTATAAGGTTCTTTAAAGATAGGACTTGATCCTAGGAGCAAATCAATAGAGAATTCGATTTCTCTGTCTGGGGGTAAACCTGGTAACTCTTCTAGAAATACATCAGGAAACTCTTTTACCACTGCGGTATCTTCTAACTTTAATTTAGTTTCATTCTTATTCATCACAGTGGCTAGAAATCCTTAGCACCCTCTCCTTAACAGTTTTGTGGCTTTGAAGGCCGATATGATTTGCACATTTTTCTCATTCTTCACCCCTTCAAATGTGAATTCTGGAGTTCCTTTCATCTTGCAAGTTACCCTCTTATGATAGCAATCTACCTGTGCATGTTGGTTGGATAACCAGTCCATCCCTAAAACGGCGTCATACTACATGCCTCCCCGTCCTATTAGATCGACTCACGTTTTCACTTCTCCTATCATAATTTCGCATTTCTTATAGCACTTATTAGCAGTCATCTCCGCACCTAAAGGGGTTGATATAATTAGTTGAGACTCCAAGGATTCTAATTTCTTATTTAATTTGGATGCAATTGCAGCAGAAACAAACGAATGTGTGGCACCAGGGTCAAATAATACTCGGACAGTATGCCCCATGATACAGGTAATACCTTCTACCACGGTATTTGATGCTGAGCTTCCTGTTGAGTCAAGGCATTCATCTTCCCTTGAGCCCCTAGGTTATTGTACTAAAGATTGGGTCACTGCCAGTTTGGCTGCATTGAACGGTCATCTGATGGGTTATTGTGAAACTGAAAAAGGAGCAGAACCATGGTTCGTCGTTCAGTTCCAATCCCCAAATTCGGGTATCTATGCAGAGTTGGATACTCCTTCCTCGTGTGACCAGTATTGCCACATATGAAGCATTTTCTACCCTGAATGCAGCTACCCACATGGTTATATTTGGGACACCATGGGTTCCTTGTCCAAGCTGGGCGAGGAGGGGGTGTCAACTGGGGCCTATGCAAAAATCCTCCTCTGTTCCCAGCACCGGCATGATATCTTGGAGCAGGTGTCCAATGTGATTCTGCATTCTTATTAAATTTGAAGTTTGATCCCCTAGAGCTCTGTGTCTCCTGGTACCAGAAACGTTTAGAGGGAGGAATTTCCCTATCCGGGGCTTCTTGGTCTTCCAGTATGTCTCGTTCGACTTCTAGTGCTTTCTCCACAGCTTGAACATAGATTTGGAGTTAGAATAGGACTAGTTTGCTTCTAATATCAGCCTTAAACCCCTTATAAACCTCTTTATTCTATCTGTTTCTTCACGAACCAGCCCTATAGCATATCTTGACAACTATGTGAACTTGATGTCATACTGGCTTATTGATATTCGACCCTACTTTAATTTATGAAACTCCATAGCGAGCTTATCTTTTGCTACCCTCAGGATATATTTTTCATTGAATTTCTTAACTAAGAAGTTTCAGGTGAGCTCTTCCCCTGCAGACTTAGCCCCCCTTGACCATTTCCCACCAATGTTCCTCTTCCCCTTGAAACATAAAGGTAGTAAAAGCCACTCTTTGACCCTCAGTGCACTCCATGATATCTAGTATCTTCTCAATCTGTCAAAATCACTCCTCGGCTTGCATTGGGTCGGCCTCTCCTTTAAATACTGACGGATGCAACTTCTGAAATTACTTTATGTGGTTTGGTCCTTCTGCAAGCTGTGCCAACCACTCAGGCATCTTGTCCGGAATTCTCTGATCTACACCGAGTTGTTCTACCACAATATCTAGATTTGTAGGGGGATGAATGCTCCCAACCGTGCTATGTGGCGGGGCATTGCCTTTAGGATCAGTTTCATGGGGTGAGAGATTCAAGTCCATCTATTCTTAAAAGAACAACCAATCTATCAATAACAACATTCATAATATAGATTCAATCAGGTATATACACAACTACGACTCCCATTTACCATTTCAAAAAGTGTTACAGTGACAGGATGTGCGGATGTGCTCATCTTTACCAAACATACAACTACCTTGATTAAGCATATTGTCCACAGGCACTTTCTTACAAAATACATATATATAAACCTTCTCGCCCCCAAAAGCTCAGAAAAAATATACGAGCCTAAACATATCCCCCAAAATGTTGTACATCTCACTCTCATTTAAGGATTTTCATTAGAACCTGTAACGCCCCGATCCCACGGTACGGGGACGTCACTGCGACGTATATACGCAGGTCAGAAATACCCTCACGTATATACGCTAAGCATTAGTACAAGCAAGAATCAGTGTACTACAAAGCGTGGTATTCATTCATATGCCAACTTAAGAAGTACAAATTACAAAGTTATCACAGGATATGATATACTATTACACAATACATGTGTCTTATATCACAACCATGTCCAAAAGTACGATTTACAATATGAACACAAGATGCTCACGAGTTGGATGAGGATCCCGTGAGTCGAAGAGAAAAGTCTGGCACGAGAGAAACCGAACTAGTTGGCCTGCTCAACAAGGAAAGCTTGATCTTCTGTGGACAGCTCCACTTCAATCCAAGCTCCGGAACCTGAACATACAAATTCAAGGGAGTCAGGACCTCCCAAACAAATGATCAGGTTACAGCCGAGTGGCAAAGAGACAAGAGCAGGAGAGTTGGAACAGTATAATAAATATTCAGCCAGCAAGTAATGGAAGCACAACAATTTAGAGTTGAAAAGACGTTGTACAAGTTTAGGTTACGGCTCTATGAGACTAGTACCTCAAAGGAATAATCCAAACAAGGAAACCCTCATCTATATACCTTTATCTCATGTCCCCGTAATCCAGGCGTGTACAACGGATCCACAGTTAGCGTCTTTTATTATTATTACTTGTCTTACTTTGATATCTAGCTATGTGAACTAGCGTCCCAGCGCACATAGATCCATATCCGAGTAAAGCAAGGTTGTTATTGGAAACCAGCGGGGGTATCAATGAACTATGTTTACAGTGGGTCCCGTGCTTGCCCGGGACCACGGTCCAGGGTGTTCCGTTGCTTGGTGACGGAACCAGCCGCAAGGCCTATTAGGAGGGACTTATGTATGCCCTTTATCATGATGGTATCAGGAAGAGGGAGCCAGCACTCTCCTCGGTCCCCTGGAGGCCCACAGGTCAGACCGGAAGTTTAGTTGCACAACATACCTAATACCACTGTAAACACGAACATATATTGATAGCCGCATATTTCCCCGACCCGATGCAAGTTGTCTCATTTTACGAGTTCTTTAGATAATTATCAGATTTCGAGAATGAGCAGGAGCAAGTCAGGAATATCAGGAGTACAATCGTACTATCACTTAATCAAGTTATAAAACATGATGTCCGGTTATCATTCCCATTATCGTGATAATTATAAGAGTCAAGTGTATCATACTTGGTATTAAGAGATAGCATGACAAGAGGTGATATTTCATCTGGGAGTAGCAGACGCGAAAATAGCAGACGCGGGGTTCGCATCGCAAAGGTGCCGTAAACGCGAGGTCTGCATTCAAGTCAGGACGCGAGGTGAACGCGGACGCGGACATGGGTTCTGCGTCGCGTTAATGCAAGAAGAACATCGACATGGGCATAACAGACGCGAAAGTAGCAGACGCGGGGTTCTCAGACGCGGGGATCGCGTCACGAAGGTATCAAAACGCGAGGCTCGTGACCTGCGTTTAGATCAGGGCATGAGGAGAACGCGGACGTGAGTATAACTCCGCGTCATGTCAATAGAACACAGACGCGAGCTTTAGCTTTGCGTCGCATCGATACAATAACACGAAGGCCGCGTTAAGGAAATGCCTAGACGCAGGAGGTAACTCCGCGTCTAACAGTACAGCCACACCGCACGACATAAAATACAACAATAATAAAAATGAGTTTACAAGTCCATGTCTTGGCGAGTAAAGTTACTCGCCTAAAACCGATACTTGAAGCTTTACGCGTCCGAAATGATCTTTGTCGCCAAATATCACTAAATCGATCACCGGAATAATCGCGAACGATTACCGGAAAGATCTACGGTGATATTACCGACGAAGAAAGCTCGGCCCCAATCCACAAGGAGGGTACCGGCCTTAAGGTCTTGCCGATGATGAAAAGAAGCGCGGCCCCCAATCCAAAGGAGGTGGCCGGCCTTCAAGAAAATGATGGAGTGGTGGTTGTTGTTTGGAGAAGGTAAAGGCTTTGGTGGTGGTTTGTGGTTTGTAGTTGGTTTAATGGAGTTGAAGGAGGAAGAAGATGGAGGTAGGAGGTTGTAGTGGTTGTGGTTGTGGTGGAGATGAAGGAGGAATTGGTGAGGGTGAAGGCTTTCTTGGTGGAGAATGAAGATAATGAAAAGAAAAGAAGGAAGAAAACCTTTTATAGTTGAATGAAGTATGAAGGAGATGTAAAAAGAATTTAGGGAGGGGGTTTTGTGTAAATAAAAGGGGTGAGGTGTTTCTCTTGGCCACTCATGGCCGGCCATGGAAGAGAGAGAGAGCTTGAGAGGTTAGATATTTTGTTTGTGGTGGAGATATTTTGAAGAGATATTTGTGGTGGAAAGTTGGAGAAGATTGGAGAAGTTTGTAACTTGTGGTGGAAGGAAAAGGAAAGAAAGAAAAAGGAAAAAGGAAAAGAAAATAAAGAGGGAAGATATTTTCTTGGACTCCAAAGTGAAAATTCTGAAAAAGGCGGATTCCCGGGATTCGGTCGCGGTTGCGGAAAACTTTCGGAAAAATACCGAAATCGTCCCGAAATCAAGTATCTCGGAACGACCCGCAAAAATTCACAAAAATCAAGAATAATATTCTAAGACTCATGGTGAAATTCGTTTGAAGAAATAATTTATCGTTTTGAAATTAAAAATCCCGGATACTGGCCGATACCGACTCCGGTGGAATTTTCATAAATTCATAAAATCCTCAGAAAAAGTATTTAGGTAGGAAATATGATTCTAAGAGGAAATGTCTAAAGACTCTTCGAGAAATTCTAATCTGTCTGTAAATTAAAAATCCGGAAATCGATCAGCGGTACTGGTCGACACCGGTTTTGAAGATTTTCAATTTAATTCGAGAAAATTCCAGAAAATCCTAGAAAATATAAAATATTAGAAAATGATATTTAAAACTAAAATCGGTCAAATACAAGAAGTAAATCGAAAAATACGATCGAAAAACTGAATACGCAACTAAGTACGTATTCCGGGAACTGGGTATTACAGAACCAGTGGAGCATTTCTCCTTATTGCCATCCTCTGCTTTCCCTTCTTTCGGTTCCATTTCCTCAGGGTCTTCCTCCTCGGGATCTTCTTCCTCAGGATCCTCTTCCTCGGGATCCTCCTCTCCTGGGCCCCCTTCCTCTTCTATCATGATATCATCTTCATACTTCCAATAATCATGATCGTCATATAAATCTCAGTTTTTGGCCCAGCTGGAATTCCACCAAACCCCTCCAAAAAGTATCCTCCCTGGGAGTTTGTATCGTCCCCGAGAGCGGCATCAAGATCCTCGGTCTTGAGTAGGTCCCCAATAGTACTCTCAGCATCATCTGCCATGCTTATATTTTCTTCATCCTTTATGCTAGCATCATCATCATCCATGTCCAGAGAGTTATGAAAAAATTATGTTTGGATCGGTCTCATCTTACTCAAACTCCCAATCTACAGTGTCAGCCTCCCAGCTCAACCAATCTGATCCTGAGCTACCTGAGGAAAATCCCGGCATCGCAGAGTCTCCAATCCGCAGGAGTAAGGACTTTCATCAGTTCATAACACATATATAAATCTCAGGATAATAAAACTATGGAGTCACTAAGCTTGTAAATATTAAAATAGTGTACTAGGTGCTGTAAATTGCCTACATGCAGTCATTCTTACGATATGAAGTAACTTTAAGTTGCATGATATTTTAGCCGTCCTCTCATCCAGTGTCCCCATACCATTGGTGTTTCATGCAAACGGGCCCGCACCCTTTGCATGAGACATCCGAATTGAAATATGCGGATACTCCAATCCAAATATATAAGAGGACTGTTAAATATCTCGCATTTCAGAGTTTGCTACATTCATAAGAATTTACTACCCCCCTGAGCTACCCACATCAACCCTACCATCATAATTAAACAAACATTAGCACTTCATTCATAACTCACATCGCCAAGTTAACCTAGCTCTATTTCAACCTAAACTCTGATACCAACTGTAACTGTCTCAGATATAAGTACATCTATTAACCATCTAATTATCCAAGGGAATATGCACATAAGTGATCATTCGAAATTTTGGCAGCATTTCTCTTGGAAATTCTTCACTCATTTACACATAACAAGTATAATGGAAGGCCTTCAAGACTCACTACCAACCATATCAGCATATACATGACATATATATATAATCCAAATATCCCTCACACATATATAACTTAAACTTTCATTAAGCAATAGAATTTATGCAAAAACGTGATACCATCTCCATATAACATATCAAACAACTAGTATGATAATTCCGCAAGACCCATTAAAACGGCTTACAACCTTCCTTCTTATGCACAAAAGAGACAAAATACACTTCATGAGTTTGCATATCTTAGCATTCACACCCTTCAAGTTCATTACATAATTACATAGTATTCCCTTTACATATGTACAAGGTACTCCAAAATAGACTGAAATTGCTCTGATACCAATTGTAAGATCACCTTGAGGGGGGGTGAATAGGTGATGGCTAATCTAATGGTCACTTATGAACAAATAATGCGGAATAAAAACTAAGTTGACCAAATTAAAACTTCTTTTTAATTTAACACTTATGTATAACCAAGAGTGTTGCCGAATTTCCCTTGCGAGGCTCTGGACAAGCTCCTCTAGATTCCCCTTGAATGGGTTGAGGTGCCGCGTTGGCTCTCTTGGTTGAATACTAGTGTTAACAACAATCCCACGCAATTATATATCAATTATGAGCACAAGGGAATATATCATGCATATATAAGTGAAGACAATGAAAGTAAATGCAAGATATAAAAGAGACAAAGAGAGAGAGAGGGAAGAGTAAGCAATCGCAAACACAAAGGGTTTGTTTCGAGGTTCGAGCACACTTGCTCTACATCCCCGCCTTCGACACACGAAGGATTTCCACTATGTAAGATCCCACCGGATCTCTCCTCGGTGCCGTACACCTACAAACCCTCGGACTCCCAAGTCCCGTACACACGCAAGTCCACCGACTCGCCGAGGCCGTACCTCTAACCACCAAGAGTTCACAACCGAACTCCAACCACCAACAACGAGAACACTTGCCCGTTTCCTCAAAGTACAAAGAAAATCTCTTTGGTGATCTAACACTTGATCACCAATTACAAAAGCTCACTACAACACTTTCCTATAGGATAGATATGTCTATGGATGCTCAAGTGAAGTGTGAGAAATCAAGGAAAGAAAGCTTTGGTAGAAAACACAAGAAATCACTTTAACACTCTCTTGATAAAAACTCCCTTTTGATTGGAAGTATTAGCACTCTATTTTGTGGAGAAAACTCTTCTAAAAGTATCAGAAAAACAGCTCAAGAAATCTCCAAAATCTTCTACCTAAAACAAGTGACAATACCCCTTTTATAGGGCTGCCAGAAAATAGAGCCGTTGGGCTCCTGTCAGTGCTGTCGGTCGACCGCCGGTCGACCGGCCAACGGTCATTTTTCTGACCGTTGCAGCCACCGGTCGACCGGCTCGGTCGACCGATAACCTGGAATGAACTGTCGGTCGACCGGCCCGGTCGACTGATATTTCCAGAGAGCAAAGCTCTCTTGGTCGGTCGACCGACCCGGTCGACCGGCCACTGTGCTGACAACGTGCACAGGGCTGTGCACATCGGTCGACTGGACCGGTCGACCGGTTTGGCCTGTCAGCCAGTTTCCAGGTCAGAAAACAGGATTTAAAAATTTTTTATAAAATCCTAAAAATACATAGAAATTCTACAAAAATAGTTTTACCAATATACTTGAAAGAACAAACATGCTTGCACAAAATCAAGACATGTTATAGATGTTTTGGTCTATTTTTGTAACTTGGAAATATTAGCTCAATAACCAAAATGTATTTTTCCAAAACATGTTTTTCCAAACTTGTTTTTCTAAATCTTCATCAAATACAAAAACAAGATATTTGAGTTCATTTAAAAGCATGGTGTGTATGGATATGATCCACTACACAATCAATAAGAAATATCTATGTTTTTGACAATAAGCACTAAGTATGGTTTTGGTTATAAGATATGCAAACTTGAAATACCAAAATCCAAGATAAATATTTTGTCTCAAAGAAAATCTTTGTTCTAAATAAAAATTCTTTTCTAAAAAGAAATCTTTTATGAAATCAATTAAATCAAGAGTTCTATCAAGAGTGTGTGTGTGTGATATAACTTGAGCAATCCACCACTATTCTATCCTTTACATTTTTACTAAAACAAAAATACAAATTCTATACCTAGACACAAGTCTTCAACTTCTTGAAGTCTTCCCTTGAAGGCTTCTCATCTTCTTGACTTGGTCCAAGCTTGATCCAAAGCTCCTTGGATCACAACATGCAAGCTCCAAATCTTGATCTTTTATCCTTTGTTGAGCTATGCACCTACTAAGATCTTGATCATGAATCTGTCACTAATTAAACACAAGATCATTAGTAACTATAACTACATGAGTTGATCATCATCAAAACTAGGGTGATAGGCCTTTGGGCCAACAATCTCCCCCTTTTTGATGATGACAAAACTCATGGAGTTATATATGCATGGATTAAAGTAAAGCTTCAAAGAAGCTCCCCCTTAACTAATGCATACCAAATAAATAATAGATATGTCAATAAAAGCACATGACATGTATGCAATGTAGGAGATGCAATCATATAAATCAAATCATAAATCAAATCTTTTGCTCCTAATTGCAAGACAACATATATGCATAAATACAAATCTTACTCCCCTTAAGCAAGGAACCAAATACTTCTCCCCCTTAAGTAAGGAAATCATGAAATCATGCATATATATAAAATCATAAATTCTTCTCCCCCTTTTTGTCAATCATCAACAAAGGGTTCAAAGAAAAATACATCAAACAAATTTTCTCCCCCTTTTTGTCAAAAACAAAGAGATCAAGGAGGGGTAACTACAAATCAATCAATAAAATTTATATGCGATATAAATTCATGAAGAGGAAGACGTTAAGTTAGCTTCCCGACACATATACATTACATGAAAGAGGGATGACAAGCCCTAATTCACATAACGTATAATATGTCATGCATAAGAGGAGATGTGAAGCTCCCCCTACACACGTATATCATGAAAAGAAGAGTTGTCAAGCTCCTCAAATTATAATATACTCAACATGAATCTACATATGGAAGAGATGTTAAGCTCTCCTTGCATATAGACAATACAAATCAAAAAAAATTTTGAATTTTTCTTTATCAAAACAAAATTTTAACTTTTTCTTAGTAATAACAAATTTTGAGATATCGATTGTAAAATAATCAAATTTTGAATTTTTTGATACCAATTTCAAAACACAATGCATAAGCTTATTATGAAATACCAATTTGAAATCTAATTAAGCTTAGCATCAACAATCTTTGTGCTTTAAAGGAAATACCACTTGTAAAATAAGCACAAATAGATAACATATATGTATGACAAGATAATACCAATAGAAATTGATATAATTTGAAGACATTCATACATACAATCAAAATATGGATATACACAACATGAAGTCATATTGATACCAATTGCAAATAACCAATGATACCAATTGAAAAGTAAGCATAAGTGTATACATCATATAATCTACCATATGAAGAATTCGAACTAGTTAAATGAACTTGTTTTAAGAACTAGTACGAGATCCTTCCATCAAGGAATAAGTTAAAAAGTTTTTCATGAAAGATCAATGAAACACAAGGCACTAAAAACACTCTATCTATAAAGTCCAAATTCAAAAAAAATGAGTGAACTAGTGTTATGTGGAACATGGCATCATGAAAAATAGCAATAAAACTCAATATTCCTTCAAATCATAAAGTTTGAATTATCATAACTTTTAAAACCTTGAAAATCATCAAAAAATTTTTATTAAAAAAAATGTTTCATAATATATGTATGTTTTGTCAATACAAGAAGCATACATACATATCTCTAACACAATTGAGTCCATATATATAGATTTGCATGAAAGGCAAATGACTCAAGAGGTATCCATGTATATCTTAATGTTTTGGCAAAATAACCATATACATGAAATGAAATCACATGATCATAACATAAATCCAAATGGGACATGATCATAACATAAATCCAAATGGGAATACAAGTTTAAGAATGTAATGATCATCAACATAAGGCTATACTAGTACATCTAATAGGCACAAATAAGCATTCAACCCAATCATATATAGATTTATTTGTGGTCCATAAGGTGTACAAGTATAAATCCAAGTGTTGACAAATACTAACATCTAAACTAATATTCAATACAATGAAGCATCAAAAATTTTGAAATCACAAACGAATTTATCCATAAAAATAGAATCATGTGCAAATCTCAAAGGCTATTTGAAGAATAACTAACTAGTATAAATTGTTTTTGAAAAACTAGTTAAAGATCCTTCAAATACATCAAATTCAAATGTTTTTCATAAATACTACTAAGTACATAAAGGTTTAAGCACTCATAGTCCATAAAGCTCCAAATTATATGTTTTCTTAAAGATGAGTGTTCAAAGGTTATGTAAATAGTATCTTCATGAAAATAGTCATTGAAGCCCAAACGATCATAAGTCAAATTTTAACAACAAATCATGAAAAAACATTTTTCACTAAAATCAACAATTTTCATGGTATATGTATGGTTTATACAAATCTAACAATATGCATACATATCCCAAAAATAAAAGAGTCTATTAAATGTTTGCATGAAGGCAAGAGACTCACGGGTATACATGTATATTTATTAGATTTGAATTAAGCATGCATATACATGAAGTAAATCACAAAAATTGGCAAAACATGTATATATGAGAATTATCAAAACTAGATTATACATATGCATAAAGTGGATACAAGTGAGCATGAAGTTCAATTATTTAAGAGTCAATTGTAATTCACTATTTGTATATGTATACATACAAGTTTGATATATTCTACATCTAAGCATGTAAATACCACATGAAGCACAAATCAAACAAAATCATGAACATGCTATGAATGTATGAAATAAGTAAAAGCATGTATATAAAAATAGGAGTTTAGAAGTTGTTACCAACTACAAAGCTCCAAGTATGGTGGTCTTTTCCACCAAAAATCCTTGATAGCAATGCATCCAAAAGTTTGTCCATCATGTTCATTGCATTCGCTACCAAGGCACCAATCCTCTCACGTCTTGTGAGAGCCCTCACCTACATCACAATCAAAAGGTGGGGGTTTGGTACCCATGTTTTCTTGGGTCCTTTGGGGTTAGCATTGTTGTAAGGAACCCAAAATTTATTATACTTAGCAAAATATAGATATGGTTTCTTATCAAAACAATATCTTGCTAGATGGCCTTTGCGACCGCAATGTGTACAAATGTACACCTTAGCATGATGCTTATGAGTGTGATTGTGATCGTGTTGTGCATCATAAGCATGAGCATGATGTGTATGTGCATGAGCATGTGGAGTTTGTTTCTTGGGAAACATGGACTCCAATCTAGTATGTTTAAATGCACAAGAGTTCAAAGTTGAACTCAAATTATTCATTTTATTTTTCAAATTCTTAATCTCATTAGTGTTAGCATGAAAAGCATGATGAGATGAAGAATCATTTTTCTTTTTCTTTTGAAAAACATTATCTTTTTCTTTTTCAACAAATTTTCTTTTTAAAGATTTATTTTCTTCCAAAATACTTTCTTTTTGTTTTTCAACCATAGCAATATTATCCTTCAAAATAGTGTTCCCTTCACAAAGATCATTCAATTTTGAAAATAAGGAAACATTCTCATTTTTCAAATCTTTATTTTCTTTTTCTAAACATGCAAGTTTATTTTTCAAGGAATCATTTTCTACATGCATGCAATCAAATTTCTTTTTCAAATCTTTATTATTCTTTTCTAAGCATGCAATGTTATCTCTACATGAATCATGTTCATTATGCATGCAAGCAATGTCATTTTTCAAAATTTTATTTTCTTTCTTAATTATGTCATATCTTTCAAGCAATAATTGGCATAAAGAATTTAGCTCATCATATGACATACTAGCATCCTCATCATCGGATTCGGTATTTACCTCAAGGGGGTCATCCCCTTGGACCATGTAGCACTTGTTGGAGGTGTCGCTTCAACATCCGAATCACTCCCCGCAAGGTATTGTTCATTTTCGCCAAGGGAGATGAGGGTGTTCCAAACTACAAAAGCCATATCAATATTAGCAACCCTAAATAAGTAATCATCATTTAGGGTACTCTTCAAAGCATTTAGGGCTTTTGTATTAGCCTCAAGATTCTTACCATCTATACAATAAGCATTATTAGTAGTGGCAAGATATACATTATAACCTAGGGCTTTGAGGAATAATGACATCTTAACTTTCCAAATGTGGATGTTAAGAATGTCAAAGGTGGGTGGTGACATAAAGTCCATGGTGAGGTGTGTGTGTACAACAAATATTGTGATTAGCCCAAATGTAGGATCTTTAACTCTTAGGTTGTTAGACCCTTATCAAGAGCACTAGCTCTGATACCAATTGAAATTGCTCTGATACCAATTGTAAGATCACCTAGAGGGGGGGTGAATAGGTGATGGCTAATCTAATGGTCACTTATGAACAAATAATGCGGAATAAAAACTAAGTTGACCAAATTAAAACTTCTTTTTAATTTAACACTTATGTATAACCAAGAGTGTTGCCGAATTCCCCTTGCGAGGCTCTGGACAAGCTCCTCTAGATTCCCCTTGAATGGGTTGAGGTGCCGCGTTGGCTCTCTTGGTTGAATACTAGTGTTAACAACAATCCCACGCAATTATATATCAATTATGAGCACAAGGGAATATATCATGCATATATAAGTGAAGACAATGAAAGTAAATGCAAGATATAAAAGAGACAAAGAGAGAGAGAGGGAAGAGTAAGCAATCGCAAACACAAAGGGTTTGTTTCGAGGTTCGAGCACACTTGCTCTACATCCCCGCCTTCGACACACGAAGGATTTCCACTATGTAAGATCCACCGGATCTCTCCTCGGTGCCGTACACCTACAAACCCTCGGACTCCCAAGTCCCGTACACACGCAAGTCCACCGACTCGCCGAGGCCGTACCTCTAACCACCAAGAGTTCACAACCGAACTCCAACCACCAACAACGAGCACACTTGCCCGTTTCCTCAAAGTACAAAGAAAATCTCTTTGGTGATCTAACACTTGATCACCAATTACAAAAGCTCACTACAACACTTTCCTATAGGATAGATATGTCTATGGATGCTCAAGTGAAGTGTGAGAAATCAAGGAAAGAAAGCTTTGGTAGAAAACACAAGAAATCACTTTAACACTCTCTTGATAAAAACTCCCTTTGATTGGAAGTATTAGCACTCTATTTTGTGGAGAAAACTCTTCTAAAAGTATCAGAAAAACAGCTCAAGAAATCTCCAAAATCTTCTACCTAAAACAAGTGACAAGACCCCTTTTATAGGGCTGCCAGAAAATAGAGCCGTTGGGCTCCTGTCAGTGCTGTCGGTCGACCGCCGGTCGACCGGCCAACGGTCATTTTTCTGACCGTTGCAGCCACCGGTCGACCGGCTCGGTCGACCGATAACCTGGAATGAACTGTCGGTCGACCGGCCCGGTCGACTGATATTTCCAGAGAGCAAAGCTCTCTTGGTCGGTCGACCGACCCGGTCGACCGGCCACTGTGCTGACAACGTGCACAGGGCTGTGCACATCGGTCGACCGGACCGGTCGACCGGTTTGGCCTGTCAGCCAGTTTCCAGGTCAGAAAACAGGATTTAAAAATCTTTTATAAAATCCTAAAAATACATAGAAATTCTACAAAAATAGTTTTACCAATATACTTGAAAGAACAAACATGCTTGCACAAAATCAAGACATGTTATAGATGTTTTGGTCTATTTTGTAACTTGGAAATATTAGCTCAATAACCAAAATGTATTTTTCCAAAACATGTTTTTCCAAACTTGTTTTCTAAATCTTCATCAAATACAAAAACAAGATATTTGAGTTCATTTAAAAGCATGGTGTGTATGGATATGATCCACTACACAATCAATAAGAAATATCTATGTTTTTGACAATAAGCACTAAGTATGGTTTTGGTTATAAGATATGCAAACTTGAAATACCAAAATCCAAGATAAATATTTTGTCTCAAAGAAAATCTTTGTTCTAAATAAAAATTCTTTTCTAAAAAGAAATCTTTTATGAAATCAATTAAATCAAGAGTTCTATCAAGAGTGTGTGTGTGTGATATAACTTGAGCAATCCACCACTATTCTATCCTTTACATTTTTACTAAAACAAAAATACAAATTCTATACCTAGACACAAGTCTTCAACTTCTTGAAGTCTTCCCTTGAAGGCTTCTCATCTTCTTGACTTGGTCCAAGCTTGATCCAAAGCTCCTTGGATCACAACATGCAAGCTCCAAATCTTGATCTTTTATCCTTTGTTGAGCTATGCACCTACTAAGATCTTGATCATGAATCTGTCACTAATTAAACACAAGATCATTAGTAACTATAACTACATGAGTTGATCATCATCAAAACTAGGGTGATAGGCCTTTGGGCCAACATAGACATGTATATAATAAGAGCAAAAACACAAAAAAAGAGAGAGCAAGCAACTAGTGAAGGGAAGTTAAGATGCCACTAATCCAACTCCACCTAACACGGTTATCCCTTTGCATTACGCTAACCCCTTACCTTTGTCCGGTCCTGAAACAATGAGATTAAAAGAAAGGGGTGAGCTTAATAGCTCAGTGAGTAAACCATCTGTGTAGAAAATTAAGAAATATGCATATGCATATATGTGCATAAGTGTAAGTGTAGAATGAGTCCCATAGGTGTATTCCATGAAAATTCCATACCTACTCATATTTACATGTTTCATGTTGGTGATTTGTCTTTGTTTGACATGAATTGCTTGCCTAATTATATACATACAATTGCATGACATACCTAATTACACACACACACACACGCACATATATGTACATATCTAATTTCTTATCTTCGTTCCTTTGACTACACTCATACAACACAATTACCAAGGATATCACACACTACATGTATACGTACAAGTAACACATTTCATTACTTATGATACCGGCTATACATAAGTCCCGGAATCACATGCTTAAATGCCATAATAATTTATATAGCTTCACCTTTCCACCTATCGGCTCCCGCCGACCCATTCCTTCAAATATAAATAGAAACTTTTTACACTGTCTTCCCCCTCCCACCGGCTCTCGCCGGCCCGTTCCTTCAAAATATAAATAGAACCTTTTTACACCGTCTTTCCCCTCACACCGGCTCTCGCCGGCCCCTTCCTTTAAAATATTAAAAAAATAACTCTTGAATACAAACAAATAGTAAGTCATACCATATACAGCATTCGTCATGAAGACGATAATTACTCCCTAGAATTTCCAACATTCCTAGGAGTAGTAGCAAACAAGCATATTAGTACACATATCTGTTTTCCATTGAAAATTGCTATTCGTGGGAAAACTTAAAAAAGAAGTGGGGGAGCAAAATTACAAGTATTTCTTTACATAAAGAAAAAAAATTACAAGTAGATCTCCTATGAGATTTCTGGGGAAGTGTGCCGGTGAGAGTCTGATCAGCGCTCGGCCACTTTGTCTCATTAACGATGCGAGCGATCAATCTTCGAATACGACTACTTGGGAATTCCTTCTCGCCTGTTTCCGGAGATTCCTTGAGAGGAAGAAAGATCTTAGGGTATTAGCAACCTGAATTGATCCTTGTAGAAGTAGAGAAGTGATTCTCTAAATTCTTGAAAGTGAGAGAGTAAATCTCTTATTAGCTTATACTTTGAAGCCTCCAAAGAAGCTTATGCTCTTCAAAAAGCCTCTTGAACTTGAATTTCTTCAAGACCCTGAGCCTAGCCTATTAGTGGGCTATTTATAGGCTCAATAGGGAGTTATGATCTCCTTAATTGTCTCCTTTTAATAAGGGATCATGGGTGTAACTACCCATTAACTCCTCTTAATTGGCTCCTCTTAATGAGGCATCATGGGTGTAACCACGCATTAACTCCCCTTAATTGGCTCCTCTTAACGAGGCATCATGGGTGTAACTATCTATTAACTCTCCCCACTGACTTAGTGGGGTGGTTACTTTCCTCATGCGGAGCTAGCCTCTTTAGGCGAAGCTATCAAGAAAGCTTCCAACGAAGCTATAATTAGCTTCAGGTGAAGCTAGAATTAGTTTCAGGTGAAGCTGTAAGTTAGCTTTCTAGAGTTATGAAGAGCTTCAAGTGAAGTTATGAGAAAAGCTTCCGGGGAAGTTAGAATTAGCTTCCAGCGAAGTTAGAATTAGCTTCAGGCGAAGCTGTAAGTTAGCTCTCTATCGAGCTATGAAGAGCTTCATGCGAAATTATCAAGAAAGTTTCTGGCGGAGCTAGAGTTAGCTTCAGGCGAAGCTGTAAGTTAGCTCTCTGTGGAGTTATGAAGATCTTCATGCGAAACTATCAAGAAAGCTTCTGGAGAAGCTAGAATTAGCTTTAGGCAAATCTGTAAGTTAGCTCTCTGTAGAGCTATGAAGAGCTTCATGCGAAGCTATCAAGAAAGCATCCAGCGAAGCTAGAATTAGCTTCCGGCGAAGCTAGAATTAGCTTCAAGCGAAGTTATAAGTTAGCTCTCTGTGGAGAGCTTCAAGGCGAATCTAGACAAACTTAGCCTCTCGGGCAAGGCTATCCCCTTGGACTCATGCGATGCTAAGTGTTGAGCTAACTTAACATCTTAGGCCTGCTTAGGTCTCTTCGAAGGTAATCTTGGCTTACTGTCTGCTTCATTAGATCAGTAGAGTCCAAGACGCTGATTTGTCCCTCAGGGACGGGCAGAAACTGGTCGTCAGCTTGTCTGCGACTTATCTTTTCTAAATATCAACAAGTTAGATATCATTCTGACCAGTTGGAAAGATGTCTGAGAGTTTGTCATTTTAGGGTGTCAACAAAACCCCCTTCAAAGTTTTCGTAAATCCACAATGGGATGGTTCAGATTTTGAAATACTTTGAATCACCTCGGGTGTTCAAAAGGGAGATCATTCACCAAGTAGAATTCCCTAAAGAAATTAGAACTATGACTGAAAATTATTCAGAGGTTACAAACATGATAAAATCAGTTTGAGTATGAAAACTTTTATGGGACAAAGGGGAGCAGATCTAGGAATCCATCTTTCAGAGGTAATATGGACATAACAGGTTAGGAATCGCTAGAAAGAAGATTCGCTATTCAGAGGTGATAAACTGGACATAATAGCGAGAAGAGTCTTTACCGGACTAGAATTTAGATCTGGATATCTGTCAGTTCAGAGGACGAGCTGGACATAATTGATTAAGAATCACCAGACATGAAGCCTTATCATTCATAGGTGATGAACTGAACATAACGATAAAAAAAGGTGAGATTGAATATTCATCAGCTCAGAGGTGATGAACTGGACATAACCGATTAGAAATTACCAAATTCAGAGTGTTTACTGTTCAGAGGCGACGAATTAGATATAACAGTAAACAAAAAGGGGAGACTTGGCTATCTGTCAGTTTAGAGGTGATGAACTGGACATGACCAATTAGAAATTACCAAGCTTGAAATTTTGTCATTCAGAGGTGATGATCTGGACATGATGATAAAATGGAGGTGAATCTGATTTTAGGGACTCGTCTATTCAGAGGTGATAAACTGGACATGATAGACTAAGACACACTAAACTCCGAATCCGCTGCCAGAGGTAGTCGCATTAACTTAGCAGTTAGCCCATTAGGGACTGCAAAAGTGAATTGGATCTAGGCACTTGTCGGTTCAGAGGTAATATGGACATGACCAATTAAGAGACACTAGATATGCAATTCGCTATTCAGAGGTAGTCGTATTAACTTGACAGTAAGAACTCCACGCCCTGATGGGGGAAAGGAGAACTAGGTTATGGACTCATTTATTCAAAGGTGTTAAATTGGACATGACAGTTTGAGTACTATAAAAGGGGGGAGATCTAGGCAACTGTTGGTTCAGATGTAATATGGACATAACCGTTTGGAAGTGGCTAGACTCAGAGCCCTGCCGTTCAAAGGTGGCGAACTGGACATAACAGCAAAGAGATAGTCCCTACTGGACTGAAAGATGAGACTTGATAATTTGTCGGTTCAGAGGTAACATGGACATAACCGATTAGAAGACGACCAAGCTCAGGATTTCTACCGTTCAGAGGTGACGAGCTGGATATGACGGTAAAAAAATAATTTCATTGGGGGAAATAAGACTTGATCATAAGCTCCGTGGGAAAATTGATATCTCCTTCGGATGTTATTTGAAAGAAATTGTTAGAGGTATATTGTTAACGTGACAACCAAGAGAGTCCATTGGGGACTTGAAAGGGAAATAGTAGACTTCGAGGAGAGTCAATCAGAAATTCACTGGGAAGTTGAAAAATGAATCCCATAAGAGATTATATGTCAGAGGTGATTATTAACGTGACAAAAGAACTCAGTGGGGATTCAGTAAGGAAAGAATTATTCCCTAAAAAGTTGTCAGAGGTAATCATTAATGTGACAATCAAATCTTTTGCTGGAGAATTAGAAGAAGATTTTGTAGAAGTGATCGTGACAGCTTCTCCGCTTGGGAATTTGTAAAGCAACTTGTTAGAGGTGTGATGTTAACTTGACAAGGATTCATTTACAGTTAAAGGTGTTTGAACATAATAGAAATTTGATTGGATCTGTCATTCTATTGAAGAGAATGAAAAGTAGAGTTTGCCCTACTAGGGATATTAGAAAGATCTGCCAGGATACTTAAAAGATTTTACTGCCAGAAGCGTGAGCTTTAAGCATGACAGTTCTAATCTGTGATTTATTTCATTGGAAAAATGAATACAACCTTTTATAGTCCTACAATTCCATGGACGGGGATTGGTAGGGGATTTTGGTAGGAAAAGCAGAATCAGGTCCCTTAGGATTTTTAGCAAATCCTCAGCTGTCAACGGATTTGGTATACCTTTACCAACTACCGTTTGAGTTGGGCTAGCCATGCTATTCCCCTCAGCATGATGAGTTGCTGAAGATTTTATATTGGGCTTAGAAGCCAACGTTTTCCTCTATCCTTATTCACCGAAGGCTTCAGATCGTGTCATATGAAGTGAACATTTTTGTATTCTACTGGTGACCTCTAAAATCTCACTGGCGATTAAAGAGTTAAGTCTAAACTTCATGAGAAATTTGTCGGGTAGATCAACATTTCTCGTGAAACGTCACCTTTTGTTCACTAACACTCTGGTTCTCAGCTGATCTTCGTGTCTAGATATGGAATACAAACTTTACAGGAAATATATCGAGTAAGTCGAGATTCCTCGTGGGGTTTCACTTTTGTTCGTCATAATCAAGACTTTAGTCACAACTGATTATCGAATCTGAACATGAATGTGAAAACATTGAAAATGTCCTATAAGGATGCATCACGAACCTTCTTCGATGAATTCGGCTCATTCAAGATTATCGTGAAGCCGAATTGATTTGCCGAAAGAAGAATGCAGATATGGTTGAAATTGATTCCACCTGTGAAAAGGGACTCCTTGAGGAGATGAAGCAGTCAGACGGGCCCGACTTGACGATCAGAGGTGTAATGTTAACATGATCTGTACAGTACTTCTTTGATCAGAAGTATAGTGTTAACGTGATAATGGATAACACTTGTCATTGATCGGCATCAGGAGCGTGTCACCGCTTGGATTCGCTAGACGATAAGCTCCACTCGAGTAGACTGCCTTTACTATGAAAGGTTGTCCTCGTTTGATTGGTGGAATGACATATTCCAACCCCCCGCATGTTTCCCAACGTCGTTGGCTGTTGTGTCTCATCGGTGATCTGGTATACTGTCGCAAGTATTATTTGCCAGACCTAATACCTGTCGGCTATCAAATAGTGGTTGAGCAGTTGTCTCTTCTTTAGAGCTGCTGGGAGGAGTTGCTAGTGCCATACTCTCTTCAGGATAGGGGTTAGGCGGTGGCCTTTGACTTCAGGGTCAAAACACCCGCTTCAATCAACGCTTGAATTTTGTCCTTAAAGACATTGCACCTGCAAGTAGGATAATGAACTATCCTATGAAAAAGACAATAGTTATGATCATTCGCTCATCCCACTTCGTTTGGGCGTCTAGCCTCTGGCAACTTGAGCTTGTTGTCTTTGTTGAGCAAGTAGAAAAGTGTTACCACATGCTCATCTTTGAAGGAGTATTGTATCTGATACTCTGAAGTCCTGTTGGAGTTACCTTTCTTTGATCGAGTTCCTCCATATACTTCTAATGTTGATGTATCAGAAGATTCAGTCGTATCATAACTTTTGGTGTTAATTCCCCACCTGCTTTTGGAGGTTTCAAATTTTTTAGCTGATTTTTCAGCTATCTCGGCTTGTTCAATAAGCTCCTTCCAAGTATGGGATTGACGGCTCCTATGCAAACTTTCACTTTGTCAAGGAAGTTATGCCTACACGTTTAAAGCAACACAGGCAAAGGCCTGCAGGGCACATTAGAGAAAGATTGCGAAATCTCTCTATGTAATCCCATACAGATTATCCTCCTTCTGAACTGCCGAAAGGAGCGTGCCCATGGTCACCTCGGTATCATCCTCATAGAATCGGGAGAGGAATTGAGTTTCCAAGTCAAGCCAGGAATTGATGGAGTTCACGGGGAGACTCCTGAACCAATCCAAGGCTACCCCCTTGAGGGTGCCAATGAACAGTCTGGCCATGATAACATCATTACCTACTACATTACCGATCGATCAGAAGAAGTAAATGTGCTGATTTGATGAGCTCTTACCATCATACGAGTGCAGCGTTGGTGGCTTGAACTTTGGCCGATATGGGACCGAATCCCATTTCAAGGGGTAAGAACGGACTACCCCTACTTTCTTCAGTTTATCCCTTTGGGGAGGGATGCGATCTGAGCCTAGATGCCTTTAATAATTCCGGCGTCGATTGAAGAGCCGTCCTTTGAATGATCGGTCTTGGGAGATTCATTGTTGTTATTCTCCTCGTTTGTGATTACTATCGGTTGTGTTATCATTCTTCTGGTTTGATAGGAGCTGAACCAATATTTGCAAGATGTTGTCCAAGGCTTCTTGCTGGGCCTTGAAAGTCTGCTCCCGTGCCTCCATGTGATGACGGAGATCATTATCAGCTATGTTGGCTGATACAAACCTTGCCTGCACAGAGCTGATGGTGACGGAGGAAACGTAGTCGTTGGCTTCTTCTTCATCGTCAGACCTTAGAATTGGTGTTTCAATAGTTTTGACAACATAGCTTCTGAGAAAGAAGGTTGTCCATAATTATAAGGTATTGTATCTTAGAAGGCATCATTTTGTTCGACCAGAACCTGACCTAAGCTGGGGCTATAGTCGGACCCTGGAGAATTGAATAAGGGAGTGTGAACCCCCTATTTCCTTCTATGAGATCGTAATAGATCCCTCTCTCTGCTTATCATATTGACAGAGGCAGCTGCGAGGTGAGGCACCTTCACTGTCTTCTTCTTTCGAGACTTGAGTTTCTCAGAAGTTTGAACTGACAGCCGGTTGAACACCGATTGCTGGCTTGGAGGAGAAGTTATGGGGATTGGTCCCAAACAATAATAGATGGAATATACCGTCACAGGTTGACACCTCGCTTGTATGCACTGGGATGATGAGATGTGAACTGCTCTTCGGAGCGGAGTTTTCACTTGTTACTCAGATAATCTCGCAAGTCTGTGTTACCTGAATCCAACTGATCCAATACGGAGACCCAGAAAAACTGAATGTTAGACCGCTTGGGTTAAGAAACCCTGAGCTTAGCCTTCAAAGCTTGCTAATTAACAATTATGAGTATTAATTTAGGGTCATTAGCTACGGGGTGTTACAGAAGGAGCGGCGATGAGGGGAGGGTTGCAACGCTCCGAAATTTAAAATCTTGATTTAGTACTTATTAAAGAGAATAAGCTGATTATCTGAGGTGAGGACCGAATTAATCTAGTGTAACAATGGATGTTTGGTAATCCCGTGGAAGAAAAAATTGGAAATTGGGAGCATGAGTATTTGATATATGCACATATAAACATATGTGTGTATATTAAATATATGTAAAACTTTGTGAATATGATCATCCTTGTAAGAATACATGTACATATACATTTGTAATTTTCAATATATTGTTCATACAAATATATGTAATAAAGTGATATATTTGCATATTGTGTAAGTACAAGAAAATAAATCAAATACCAAGAAAATACCATAATAATATATTGAGGAGGATTTAGTGAAAAGGGGTAGGCATGCATGAGATGGGTAGATGGATGGCTAAAATTTTGCTTCGGAGGGGTGGAGATATGTGGCTTCATGAGAGAAAGAAAGAGAAATTGATAAAGTGCAATAAAAATTTTGTTGGGGGTTTGTGTATATAGGGGATGAAAATTTTCCCATCTCCTTCTTTCCTTTCTCAGGATGAAAAATTACCCTGTCTTTCATCTTACCCAATTTCTGAACCCTAAAAAAAATTCCTTCCAAAATCCTCTCTTTCCCTCTCTCTTCCCTCCCCCAACTTCTCTCTCTCCCCCTCTTTCTGGTGCCGGGGCGGCCGGGGACGAGGCCAGACGTGCGGCCGCGGCCACTGCAGTCGAGCCGCGTAGGACGGCGGCGGGCGGCGGCGGTATCTTTAAGGAGATGAGGGAGTAAATGCACATCTTTGATTTAAGATTTCCTGATCTGATTTTTCAGTCATACCTAGATCTTGATTATTGATGACAATTATTATTGAATATGTCAATGAGTTTCCCATTTATTGAACTCAAATTTCCTCCCATTTATTTTCTTGCTTCCTATGAAATTTTTATGGGTTTTATTTTATTGGTGAGCTCGTATTGAATTGAAGATCAAATCCATCTTGACTCTTGGTTGTACACTAGCAAAATGATAGGTAATTATGTTGGTAGTTTTATTTTGGAGATGCCTTTGGGCATGGTTCTATCTTCGTATAAATCACCCACTATTTATGATTTTATGGGTGCAAAGCGATTATAATTCTTATAATCACTAGTGTACGATAATAGCAGAAGAGAGAAAAGGGGTGAGTGTTCTCCTTGACAACTTTTGATATTGTTGAAAAAGAATTACTCTTGTTGATGTAGAGAAGGCTCCATAAACCCTTGATGTGTAGAACTGAAATTCTAAGTCTATTAAATTACAAAGCAAAATTGTGCTCCCTTGATATTAAAAAGAGAAATTTTGAGGACACATAAATCTCCCAATTAAACTTGAGCCCTCCTTTAATTAAAATTTTGTAGACGAAGAAGATGGGGTGTACTCTTAATGCTTTCACCTATAATGGCTTGGTTGATGCTCTGAGGAAGTCTAAGAAGTAGAAGAGATGTTAAACTTCATGATCTAGTAACAAAAGATTTAGTTAAGTTATATTCGAAAGTTTGCAAATTTGTGAAATATAAGTCATGAAAGCTTCAAAGGATATTTTGACCCTGTAAGGAAGAAATCGTATGATGCAACTCTCCTATTGCTCAATTTGACTATCTATTGTTTAATTAAACAATCTCCTCTAACTTTCTCCTCAATCTATCAAACTTCTATAGAAACTCTATTAAGCAACAAGAGCAAACATGCATGTGATAGGAGTATGATTTAATACATATCTCAAGTGTAGCCTAACTCCTTATTTACTCATTTTTGTCATCTACTTGACAAGTTGATTAATTGGATGTGTATGTTTATTCTGTAAATTCACATTTCTCTCAAATTCTTTTGATCATCTGTACTTAAATTCTCTTTGGATCATCTAATTGCGTTGTAGTAGTGTCATATACATCACATGTACCAGGAAGTAAAAATATTCAAGTGACTCCCTACAACATCACTCTTTTACTTTCTAAATTGAGATTTGTATATTTATAATTTTCTAATAGCACGCCTTAGAAATGCGAGTATGGTAGATGAAGCTTGAAAAACGTAACTCCAGCTGTGGGGACTCAACTAAATATTTTCACTTTTTATGCTCTCCTTCGAGGGTATAGCACATCACGAGATATTGACCCTTATTTTCTGTACGCTTGTAATAAAATTAATGAAGTTTGTATGAAGTAACACTATAGTACGAACCTTCTATCTCTATCCTTTCTATCTGTGTAAATTTCTTTACTTAAAAAAGGAAACTTCTATAGCTAAAATGATTCAATTACTAGTCAATGAGTAAGAAGGACCTAGAATGTACGCTGAATAGTTGAGAAATTAGACAGAGACAGTTAGATCAGGTTATGAGTGAGCAATCATGTTCATCATTCTTAAAGAACTTTCACGTATAATTAATTCTAGTAAGTATTGTTCAGTCCCTTTTACTGTCATCATTCAGTTTTATCACAAGCAATTGTACTACGAGTTGCTGAGTCTCTCTGATATATTTCACTTTTATCTGCATATTACATTAGACTGAGTTACCCATGTCGCAAAGCAAATGGCATCGTGACTGTCAAAGATGTCCATAGTCCGAGTTCTAGAGAACTCATTCGATCATAAATTTTCGCAGGTGGGATGAGAATTTTGTGATGGTTCATTTTGATGAATAATCAGGTTAGCTCGATGAATGATTGAAGGCGGTATGATACAAATTTGAATTTAGGAGTCAAGTGTTCGTCTATGATAATGAATACAACTTTTCTGAATTAAGAAAAATGAAGCATGACTATATTTGAGAGCAATCCACATATGAGTTAGTCATGATATGCTAAGTTAATTAAGTACCCACATATGCTGCCTCTGGACATCTATGCCTCTTCCAATTTATATGTGAAAAGGGGTAAATTATTTTGTGTGAGAACAAGAAAAAGTTATGATGTCACAGTTAGTAAAACTATACAAGTGTATAAGTAAATTGAAAACCACAAATGTGCTAATTATGAGTGACTATGGTCAAGTGAGTAACTTGAGACCCTTAATATAATCAAATCATGTGAAACTAGAACGGGTAATGAAATTGTATATGGGTAATTGCCATAATTACAAACCAATACATAATCAAGTACTCGAATCTAATGCGTGGGCTGGTGATAATAATACTTAATTGCTTTAAAGTAGAACGAAAAAATCAATTAATTCTAGATAAACTTAGAACTCGATGTGGAACTTGAAAATTAATTATACTTGAATATTGAACTTAAATAATTAAGTAATCTACTATTTGACTCCACGTAACAGTTTTGATAAAAAGAAATGAGCATATTGCTTAAGTATAACTTATTGGACAGTCATCTATATTAGCAATTATACTAAGTCCAGAGCATGATTGGTGGATTAAGTAACTCTATTAGTTAAATAATAGAATGTATGAAGGATGAAGCATAACTAAGTACAATACTTATTGGTATGAATTAGGAATATATGTATTAGAAGTGTAATCAATTGTTGGACGAAAATTGAATGGTTGATATTGATAATATTCTGTGTGTATAATGATTATTGCATGTGAATATTACTGAAGTATGAATGTTGCTTAAGTGTGACATGGTGATACACATCTAGTATAATAATTCACATGGCTATAAAGAGTTGTAAGCGTCTGCCTTAATAATCAATGAATTTGGGATGATTAATAAATTATTACTGTTAGTGATTGGTATAGTTGTTGATATATGATTACATACATGATTATAGTATGTTGTATCATCAGAGGAACATTGATAATGATTCCTATGCGTATTACGTGTGTGCATGTATCGTGTACGTACATGTGAATATGTTTGTTAATTGTGTTGTTGATCATATTCTGGATAAAATTAACGGTATGTGTGTGGTACATGTTTAAGAATTGAAGTAAAAGACCAGGTAAGTTGAATTTGTTGCCATAAATAAACTCGAAAATATATGGACAGGATGATCTGTGATATTTTGGCTTATATGTAGTAATTGTACGTACATGTCATGTATTTCTCTCTCTATCTCTATACACACACATATATTTGAAAGAAGGGGCCAGCGGGAGCTGGTGGGAGGGGAAGACGGTGCTAGTGTTTTGTTACACACACACACTTGCGTCCTTCCAAAAGGACTTAAACTCGAATCCTTTTCACTCAAATTCAACCATCCGATATTCGAATACAAGATTCACTCTGTTGAAGTTGATCTACATTATTTCAAGTATTTATAAACAAAAAATCAAGTATTTTGAATACCTTTTGCCCATCCATCAAGTAACGCAAAATGGACGGATAAAACTAGTGCGTTGTTAGATCTGTGTCTTTAAACATATAAATTCTCAATCCGACCATTTCATTATGATCTAAATATTTAAAAACCCCTACAAGCCAATTTTAGTTAGGTTTCAAATATTCTACACCGTTAAACTAACCAACTCACTATTTAGGCTATCCGTTTTCTTCTCACTTGATGCATGGGCAAAAAGTATTCAAAATACTTGATTTTTGATTTATAGATACTTTAAATAATATAGATCAACTTCAATGGAGTGGATCTTGTATTCGAATGTCGGCAGGTTGTATTTGGGTAGGAAGGATTCGGGCTCAAATCCTTTTGGATGGTCACAAGTCTATCTCTCTCTCTCTATATATATATATATATATATATATATATATATATATATATATATATATATATATATATATATATAATAGAGAGAGATGTACCTTAACCACCAGCTGAGAGAGACACTCTCAGCTGTCACTTCAATATGGTCGCAACTTACTGCAACATGGTCGCAATCCTAAAAAATCATATATTTTCAGTGTAATTAGGACTGCGATCATGATAGCATTCCTCAGAAAAAGGTTGCACTCTTCAAAAAAGACTACGACCTTGGTCGCAGTCCTTAAAAAAAACTGCGACTATGGCAGCAGTTCTCATAAAAACACTGTGACTTAATCACAACCCTCATAAAAAACTGTGATCATGGTACCGCACCCAAAATTGTGGTTGAAATTTAGCCATGTTGCGCCAGGTGAGAGAATCTCTCTCAGCTGGCGGTTGAGGTACAGATTCCTCACACATATATATATATATGAAGGAAGGCGCCGACGGGAGCCGGTAAGAGGGGAAAGACAGCGTTATTGTTGTTATATATATACATTCGAAGTAAGAGGCCAGCGGGAGCCGGTGGGAGGGGGAAGACGGTGTTATTGTTATATATATTTATATGTACACTCCGGAGGAAGGGACTGTTGGCCCAGAGACCCATCACTCTAGTTTTGATGATGATTAACTCATGTAGTTATAGTTTACTAATAATCTTGTGTTTAAATAGTTTCAGTGATTGACCAAGATATTAGTACGTATTTAGCTTCAACAAAGGAGTTTTGGAGCTTTCACACGTAGATTTAAGAACTCACGCGTCAAGATCGCATCTAGTACTCGATTGGAGTCAAGCTCGTTGGATCGTGTTTGGATGAGTCAGCTTGGAGACAAGAAGACTTTGGTTTGTATTTAATTTAGATTGTTTAGGTCTTGTGTAAAGGTAGATAGTATTGATATACTCAAGTTCACACACACACACAAAGGTTTAAAGTTTGTTGTTTTGGTTTTGGTTTAACCAGTTTTGGATTTCATGTCAAAAACATAGATATATATCTTCATAAGTATATTGGATTCTATCCATATACAATATGCTTCAAAGTTGTTTTAATATCATGTTTTTGTATTTATATGAGTTTTGGAGAAAACGGTTTTCCATTTCAAAGTTTGTTTTTGAAAAATACCAATTTTGTTTAAAGGCTAAATTTCAATATCACAAAAATGGTTCAAAATGTTTATAATATGTGTTGAATTTTAGTCACACATGTTTGGTATTCAAAGATCTAATAAGAAATTATTTTTGTGAAATTTATGTGATTTTATGAGATTTTATAGAAATTAAAAACACCAAGTTTTTATCCCTAAAATTGTTTGACCTGGTCTTCTGCCGGTCGACCGGACGGTCGACCGAGGCAGGAGTCGGTCGATCGGTCCGGTCGACCGCTGTACACAAACATGCACACGCCATTTGGCTGGAGGGTCGGTCGACCGCCAGAGAGCTCTGCTCTCTAGATCTGGCCCCAGTCGACCGGGCGGTCGACCGGCAGAGCGCTCCGCTTTCTGTATCCAGGCCTCGGTCGACCGGGCGGTCGACCGATGGCATAACGGTCAGAAATCTGACCGTTGGCCGGTCGACCGGGCGGTCCACCGACAGCAAAAATTTTCTACTTTCTTGGCCCAGCGGCTAGTTTTTGGATTGGGTTATAAATACCCATCCCTTTGGGCTACTCTCATTAAGAATTTCAAGAGCAAAAATTCCCATCTTCTTAAGTCTTTTAGTAACAAGTTTTAAAAGAGTTTTTGGGTTAAAAAAGATTTATCTTTATTTGTTTTCAAGAGTTGAAAAAATCAAAGAAAAATAGAGTATTTGGGATATTGATTTTGATCTTCATTTCTATCTTATTCTACTTGTTTTTTCAAGTATTTTTCTTTATGATTTGTTTTTCAAACACCTTGATTTCTCACACTTGAGCTATCATATCTATAGGATCTTGTTTTTTTTGAGAAAATTAGTTTGTGGTCTCTGAGATCACCAAGAGTTGTAACCTTTCTTTTATTTGTTGGTATCCCTATTGTGTAGAGGTGATTGTGGAGGTTGTGTTGGTGTCCCTCTAAGTGTAGAGGTGATTGAGGTTGTTGTTTGGCTTAGTGCCTTATCCCTCTAGTGTGAGGTGATTGTTGTTTGGCTAAGTGCCCATTCCTCTAAGTGTAGAGGTGATTGTTGTTGTGCCTTGCTTCTTATGTAGAGGTTGTATTTATTGGAGAGAGGAGTTGTGTGCTTCTAGTTTGTATTACCCAAATCCTCAGTGGAGGTTCCCTGTTTAGAAAGTTCTGTGTGGACGATTTAGTGGAAATCCTTCTGTGTGAAGGCAGGGACGTAGAGCGGTGCCTCGAACCTCGAAATATATCTTATTGTTTGTATTTGATCCACTATCTCTTAACCCTCTCTCTTTTATATCTTGCATTATTTCATATTGCTCATATCTTATATGATTGATATTGTTTGTGTGCCATACTTGTGTTGAACCAAGAGAGCTTCAAATAGCACCTCTGTTGGCCCAAAGGCCTTCCACCCTAGTTTTGATGATGATTAACTCATGTAGTTATGTTTACTAATATTCTTGTGATTTTAAGTTTCAGATCATTAACCAAGATATTAGTTGGTGATTAGCTTCAACAAGGTGTTTAGAAGCTTTTCATAATGATTTCAGGGCCAAATCTTAAAGATCACACATTGCCTAGCCCATGGATGGAGTTTTGGAGCAAGTCAAATTGAAGATGAAGATCATCAAGAAGACTTAGGTATCCACAGTTTAGATAGTGTGTTTTAGATCCATTTGTAAAGCTTAGTATAGTTTATATGCTCAAGTGCACAAACACACACGTTTTATGTTTTGAATTTGGTTTTCATGAATAGTAAATCAAAACAAGTTTACTTTATTTCTATGTATATTAGATATGTTCTAGATATACATACATGCTTTAAACTTGCTAGACAAACTTATTTTGATATCCCTATTCATGTGTTGAAAAATCAAGTTTGATAAAAATACAAGTTTTGTTTTTGATAAAATTTGCAAGACTCAAAAATGAATTGATATGTTTGATATATGTCTTGAAATTTTTATCACAAGTTTGTGTTTCAATACAAAATGTTAAAACAAGTTTTATGGGATTTTCAGAAAAGATAAAAGATTTTTATAAAATATTTTTCCCAATTTTTCTGACCCAGTTTTCTGTTCCAGGCTTCAACCAGTCGACTAAGTCAGCTTATTAGTCGACTTGGGCTGAAGTCGGTCGACCGGACCGGTCGACCGACGTGCACAAATCTGTGCACGTTTGGCAGCTTTGGGACGGTCGACCCGGACGGTCGACCGGTCTGAGAGCAGAGCTCTCTGTTTGTTTGGGTCGACCGGGCCGGTCGACCGTAGTTACCCAACGGTCACATTTCTGACCGTTGGCGGTCGACCGGGCCGGTCGACCGTCAGCCTGTCAGGCTGCCACATCAGCCTAACGGCTAGTTTCTGATTTGGCCTATATAAACCCCATCTCTTTGGGTTTTTGGCCAAGGTTTTTAGGGACAAAATTTTCAGACTTTCTCTACTGTTTTAAAAGAGTTTTAAAAAGAGTTTTGTGCCAAAAAGATTCATCTTTGTATTGTTTTGGGTTTTTGGAAAATCAAAAAAAACTAGGTCTTGGGATTTTGATTTGATCTTTCATTTTCTATCTTTACAAGAGACTTCCCAATTAGTTTTTCTTTATTGCTTGTTTCCAAAAACACCGTGTTTCCACACTTGAGCTATCACGTATCCTAATCTATTAGGATCACTTGTTTTGTGGAAAAAGAGAAAAGAAAGAGAGTTTGAGTTTGTGGTCTTTGGAACCACTTATTGTAAACACCCTTATTCTTGTTGTATCCCTCTTTGGTAGAGGTGATCGGGTGATTGGTTTGCTCCCTCTAGTCAGAGGTGGAGTTGGTTTGTAAACCCTCTTCGGTAGAGGTGTTTGTTGGTTGTTGTATTGGCTACGGGCCTACCCCTCGGTTGTGAGGTGGTTGTTTGAGAGAGGAGTTCGGTACTCCCTTGTTGTAAAAATCCTTCTCGGTGAAGGTTCCCTCGGTGGGAGTCCTCGGTGGACGTTATAGTGGATTGGAAATCCTACACGGTGGTGTAGGCGGGGATGTATAGCAAGGTGCTCGAACCTCGAAACATATCTTGGCCTTTGCGTTTGATCCACTTGTCTCTTAACTCTCTCTCATTTATTTGTGCAAAGCATCATACTTCATATCATCATATCATATTTGCTTGTGTTGTACCTTGCATAATTCACATTGCTATATCTTGTATATGCTTGGTTGTTTGTGTGTGCCTCACTTGTACTTAATCAACAAGAGCTTCACATAGCACCTCAACCCATTCAAGGGGAATCAAGAAGAGTTAGTCAAGAGCCCTTCACGGAGAATTCGGCTACACTTGTTGATTGTACTAAGTGTGTTGCAAAATTTGCATTAGCTTCCGCATTTAGCGCACTTAGTTTTGCATTTAGTTTTAGATTAGCACTTACACCTATTCACCCCCCCTCTAGGTGTTTTTCAACCTCACCTCTTATTTAGAGGAATTTAGAGGAGATAGTCCAGAGCCCTTCACCGGGAATTCGGCTACACTCTTTGGTTATACTAAGTGTGTTGCAATTAAGTTTTAATTCCGCATCATTTATCATTAGATTAGCCATACACCTATTCACCCCCCTCTAGGTGTACTTTCAGGGACCTACGGAAGCCGTTAGGAGGAGATGACGAAGAATTTTTCACACCTTTATTATGGATTGTATATACATATGAGTAATGTACGTGGTGTAGTTCCGTGAAATGATATGTGAACGTTGTGAAGTATGATGTGATATTGTAAGATGAGAAGTATGATATGATTATATAATATACAAGTATACTTTGTGATACATGTGCTATCTGAATGTATAAACTATGTTTATGACTAAACTATGGCGATCAGTGTATTATAGTGTGGAATACAAGACACGTGGGTAACACATGGTATGTATACATAGACGAGTTCAAACAACTAGATTGAGATGTACTATACAACTCATAAATCTTATCACGCGAAAAATAAAAATCCAAGAAGGGAGTTGGGAACTTATGACCATAAGAGGCTGGTTGTCCCCGAGATTCCGGAGGACATTGTCTTAATTATTAAACTATGGGATGTCATTGATTTCTCTTTTTTTCTTATTTTTCAGATTTATCCTTATTACTTGAATATTCATACTTTCTACTAACATGTTATCATTCCCTGATTTATTCCTTCTTTACTCACTGAGTTATCGAGCCTACTCCCCCTCAAACTAGTATATTGCAGGTTGCTTTGAGGCAGGGGCCCGGTTTAAGCTGCGCGAAGTTCGTTCTGAATCAATCTAATCTTCTTTTGTATAATCTAATCATGTCGTGTTTCTAAAATAATTGTGCTTGTATATGGTATGTGTTGAATGTGAGATAGATGATTAATTTTGTACATATGTAGGGAACTGTTGTAACATTTCAAGTTGCCATTTGAGATATTTTTATTGGTTTGTGATGTGTATTAACAATGTGATGATCATGACAAGTTAAAATAATCGTTTTGAATTTTATGGATACCGAGAGGAGTACTCTCGAGTTTATGTTATTGTGCTTCCACATGAGTAGGCTGATATTAACTGAAAGTAATATAATTATATTATATATCAGGTCATGTCAATATTTACAAAAGAGACGCTGTTGAAATTTTAAGGATTGGGAATGATTACGATGATCTATCGGTTTAAAGGAATAATTTTGTTAATTGAGAATATTAGAAATCTACGACCGTTACAAGGGTGCTGCTCTCTCTCTCTCTCTCGTGGAGGTGAAGACAAACAGACGGATGAACAATTTTTGTGAAAGAGTCACAAGAGAAAACCTTTCACTTGGTTTTGATAAATAATAATATTAGTCTGCCGTCGTTGTCAGTGAAACACTGACCAATCGGTCAAGATGTGGGGTGGAAAGAAGAAGGAGCAAGAAGGAAGGGGGTTGAGAGGAGGAGGGGGGTCGATAATGCTCTTTTTCTTTCCATGGATGACGATGAATGAATGGATAAAGTTTCTATACGAATCACGATAGAAAATCTCCCTCCAGCCTTTTGGTGACGGGTTAAAACTAAAACCCTAGAAAAACCTTAAAGGGTGGATTGGGGTCGAAACTGTAGCATGAACTCGCCACAAATGTCAGCGACATTTTCATAGGGGTTGGAAGCGAGAGCGTCTTGGACATGAAAGAAATCCATGGAGTTCAGAGAGAGAGATAGATTGCAGAAGAAATATAGAGAAGAGGACCTCTTGGAATAAATATCTGGGACCTGGCTACAATCTTCTTCTTGAATTATAATGTGAATAATAATATTAGTATACCATTATTGTTGGTAGAAAACTGACTAATCGGTCAGGAGAAGAAGGAGGAGGAGAAAGGAAGGGGAGTTGAGAGAAGAAGATGAGGGGGTCGACGCAGCTCTCTCTCTCTCACAGATGAAGACAGATGGACAGACCGATAAAATTTCTATATGAGTTTGCAAGAGATTTTTTGGGTAAAAAGTGTCGAATATTTTTTTTATGTGATAAATAAAATTTAGAAGATAGGTGCCTACTTTTTTTTTTTTTTTTTCTATTTTGATATTTTTCTCTTTGCAAAATGGAAGCGTGTTATCCTTGTCTTCTCTTCCCTTGTTTTTTTTTTAAAATTTTTTTTTGAATGGAGTTTCTATCTCATACTTGAATTTGAAACTTTCAACAACCCCCTCCTCTTTTATTACCAAGTCATGCTTCGATGATAGTCTAATTGTTTATTTAATGCGGAGAAACGAGGCTATTTTGAAAAGAAAAGAAGAGTTGTGAACTTGAAGTTGAGAGTTCTTTTTAGCTGACGGGGGACATCGATTGTTTGAGTTAATTTAAAGTAAATAGTTACCACTTGTCGATGGTGTAATATAGTTAATATTTGTGAATGTTCCTTAAAGAGAGAAGCATATAACAATTGAGGTAGACCTCGTGTTGTTGGGATTTATACAAACATTTTGTCCCTGTTAGAATTTTTTTTGTTAAAATGGGAAAAATTAATGACCTCTTTGTGAAACTGTTGGGTCAAAGGATAAATGGCCTCTCTTATGCTTCCAATCAAAAATGTTCAGCATCAAATAGTTCAAGTTGCTGAGAATAACGAGGCTTGACCTTATTACCTTTTTAATTATCTATTTGTGTTTAAGAAAAAAGTAATAAAGCTTACTTTGTTTAAAATTTTTTTTTATCGCATTCCTCATTTAAAGGGTAAAACGACGAAATAAAATATTTTGGGTTACGATTACAATGACTTGGAGAAAAATAAGAGGAAAAAAAACTAATTGAAACAATAAGACAAGACTCCTACTACTTTTTGCGTGTAATGGTATCTAAATTTTGTGAAAATGCAAACGATTATTTCATTCAGCTTGTTTCCCATTTGATGTTTCAATATTATAACCTTCTGGTTTCATCGATAGTTATATATTTTTTACAATTTCAACTTTTTTCTTTTTCATCTCTAAAGCAAAGCTCAAGTAATTTCTTTACTGTCCATAAAATAAAAATTAAATTCAAATTTCTATCAAATTCACCAACGTGACAATTTCACCGAGTGAGGGTTAGAATATCCGTTGAATGATTCAAAATAATTTGGAAACGAACGGGCAAAGCGCACATCACAAAACGTTACAAATAATTTTATTGTATCAATCTTACTTTTAGCAGTGACGTGTGCATACCTTTTTCTTTTTTGAAATAAAATAAAATTGTTGTAAAACTCTGATATTATAACACCAAAGCAGAGAATTTTAGAGATATAGTAGAAGTAGAAATTCTTATTGATTTTTGAATTTTTGTGTACATTGAAATGAAGCAGGAAGGGCCTATTTATAGGAAAAACTTTGGGGTACTATGCAGTCGCTTGCGTCATCGCTTACATCAGCGCATAGTAAACTTATTAATGGTGCACAGTAACGTTAGGTGGTGGAGTTGACGGGGTGGACAGACATTGATGTGGACTGTGAACTTTTCTTAACACTCCCCCTTGGCTGTCCACCATACATGATGTCTCATTAAAAACCTTTCTAGGAAAACCCAGTGGGACAAAACCATAGCGAAGAGAAAAAGAGTGAATCATCTCTGTATACGTGTTTTATGCTGCCTCGTTAAAAACCTTACCAGGAAAACCCTGTGGGACAAAACCATAGTAAGGGGAAAAGAGTGCAGCCACGTAAGCTCCCCCTCAAGTTGACATAAGTAGTTCTTCTTCTTAAGTCTCGCTTATGACGCATCCCAATATCATGAATAAGCTTTCTGAGAGTTGTAGGGGGAAGCGCCATTGTAAAGAGATCTGCCACATTATCACTTGATCGGATATACTGAATATTAATTTTTTTATCCTTTTCAATCTCTTGGCTGAATGAGAAGAACTTTGGGGATATATGCTTGGTACGGTCGCTTTTGATGAATCCTTCCTTCATTTGAGCGACACATGTAGCATTGTCTTCAAACAGTACTGTTGGATCTCTGTTGACTGGTAATCCACAAGTTTCTTGGATGTGTTGAGTTACAGACCTTAGCCATACACATTATCGACTTGCTTCATGAAGTGCTATGACTTCAGCATGATTAGAAGAAGTGGCAATAAGTGTCTGCTTTTGTGAACGCCAAGAGATCGCTGCACCTCCACATGTGAATACATATCCTGTTTGAGACTTGGCTTTATGTGGATCTGACAAATAACCTGCATCTGCATAACCAGTTATTTCTTGTTTTGATCCTCTGGAATAAAACAAACCAAAGTTAGTTGTTCCTCGAAGATAACGAAATACATGTTTAATACCATTCCAATGTCTCCGTGTAGGAGATGAGCTAAATCTTGCTAATAAGTTAGTAGCAAATGTTATATCTGGTCGGGTACAATTAGCTAGATACATAAGAGCTCCAATTGCACTTAGGTATGATACTTCAGGACCAAGAACCTCTTCATTATCTTCGCGAGGGCGAAATGAATCTTTTTCCACATTCAAAGATCTAACAACCATTGGAGTGCTTAAAGGATTTGCTTTATCCATTTTAAAGCGTTTTAAGACCTTTTCAGTGTAATTTGATTGATGCAAAAGTATTCCACTTTGAAAGTGCTCAATCTGTAAACCAATACAATATTTGGTTTTTCCAAGGTCTTTCATTTCAAATTCATTCTTTAAATATATCATTACTTCTAGGATTTCTTTGTGAGTCCCAATAATGTTTAAATCATCAACATATACAGCAATGATAATGAATCCGGATGTTGTTTTCTTTATAAAAACACATGGGCATATAGGATTATTTACATATCCTTCTTTTAATAAATACTCGCTTAAGCGATTATACCACATGCGCCCTGATTGTTTTAACCCATATAACGATCTTTGCAATTTGATCGAATATAATTCTTTGGGTTTTGAACTTAATGCTTCAGGCATTTTAAATCCTTCAGGGATTTTCATATAAATATCGCTATCAAGCGATCCATATAAATAAGCTGTAACAACATCCATAAGACGCATTTTTAAATTTTTAGAAACTGATAGGCTGATCAAATATCTAAACGTAATTGCATCCATTACTGGAGAATACGTTTCTTCATAATCAATTACAGGTTTTTGCGAAAAATCTTGAGCAACAAGTCGAACTTTATATCTCATAATCTCGTTTTTCTCGTTGCGTTTTCGTACAAAGACCCATTTGTATCCTACTAGCCTCACGGCTTCAGGCGTGAGGATAATAGGTCCAAATACTTTACACTTATTAAGCGAACTCAATTCAGCCTGTATAGCGTCTTTCCACTTTGTCTAATCATGTCTATTTTGACATTCAGTGACGGATCTTGGTTCAGGATCCTCACTTCCGTTAACAATATCACATGCTACGGAATAGGAAAATATTTCATCCATATTTTCCATCTCATTGCGATTCCATAATCCTCCTGTATTGACATAATCAATAGAGATCTCATAATTTTCTATATCTTCAGGATTTTTCATCTCTTGATTTGTCTTATTTTGTGTTTCTTCTGGAACACATTCTTGTATACTGGGTTTATTTTGTGTTTTTTCTGGAACACATTCTTGCACATTGGGGTCATCGTGCTTATCTGCTCCTTTTCTTTTTCGAGGATTTTTATCTTTGGAACCGATTGGTTTACCACGCTTCAGGCGTGTCTTAGACTCATTAGTGACTTCATTCTCGGATTGTCCTTTTGGGATTTCAATCGAGCAGGAGCATTTACAGCTGGTATATATGATTTAATCACTATTTTTGTATCAGTGAACGCATCTGGCAATTGATTTGCTATTTCTTGTAAATGCATAATCTTTTGCACTTCTGTCTCACATTGTCTTGTGTGAGGATCAAGATGCAATAAGGATGGTTCACTCCATGTAATCTCCTTCTCCAGCTGTTTCTTTTCTCCCCCTAATGCTGGAAAAATTGCCTCATTGAAGTGGCAATCAGCAAACCGAGCCGTAAAAACATCACCGGTTTTAGGTTCAAGATATCTTATAATAGAAGGAGATTCATAGCCGACATATATTCCCAGTCTTCTTTGAGGACCCATCTTTGTATGTTGTGGTGGAGCAATCGGCACATATACCGCACAACTAAAAATTTTAAGATGGGAAATATTTGGTTCTTGACCAAATGCTAATTGTAGAGGGGAGTACTCATGATATGCACTTGGTCTGATGCGAATTAATGCTGCAGCATGTAAAACTGCATGACCCCATACAGAAATAGGAAGTTTTGTTCTCATTATTAATGGTCCAGCAATAAGTTGGAGGCGCTTAATCAGTGACTCAGCCAAACCATTTTGTGTATATACATGGGCAACAGGATGTTCAACAACTATTCCAATTGACATACAATAATCATTAAACGCCCGAGACGTAAACTCACCAGTATTGTCAAGTCTAACTCTCTTGATTGTATAATCAGGAAATTGTGCCCTTAATCTAATTATCTGAGCAAGAAATCTCGCAAATGTCACATTTCGAGTTGACAATAAACAAATGTGCGACCATCTACTAGAGTCATCTATCAATACCATAAAATATCTAAATGGTCCACACAATGGGTGTATAGGCCCACAGATATCACCTTGGATACGTTCAAGAAATGTAGGTGATTCTGTTTTTATTTTAGCTGGTGATGGTCTAATGATTAATTTTCCTAGAGAACAAGCCTCACATGGAATTTTACTTGCTTGAAGGATCTTCTGGCCCTTTAATGTATGTCCATGTGAATTCTCAATAATTCTTCGCATCATTATTGAACCAGGATGACCTAAACGATCATGTCATAGAGTTACTGTCTCTGTATCTTCTTTAACTACCATATGTGACTATATCACATTTATATATGTGTAATGCAATCATGAGGAAAGCTTTGGTAGTTTTTCTAGTATGCACTTCTTTCCTGATACATAAGTAGTAAGATACATATATTTCATATTTTCTTCAGTTGCAGACTGAGTATCATATCCATGAAGATATATATCATTAAAACTCAACAAATTTCTTTTGGATTTTGGTGAGAACGAAGCATCTTTTATGAAAAACTTTGTTCCATTTGGCAATATAAAGCTGGCTTTACCAGTCCCTTCAATCAAGTCTACAGGACCTGATATTGTATTGATGATTGCCTTTGTTGATTTTAATTCAGAGAAGTACCTTTTATGTTTGAGAATAGTATGTGTTGTACCGCTATCCGGTATGCAAATCTCTCCACTTTTGGTCTTGACTTCATCATTAGAATAATCCATATCAAGCTTCATGCAAAATAAACAATTTGGTAAGAATAAAATTTGAAACATATTATTATAAGGGAAATATTTCATTCAAAGATAAATTTGAAAATTACAAATAACAAAATATGATAGTACATAACCATGTGTCTAATTATCACCAGTGTCATGATGGGTTGGAAGATCAACAAAATCATCAGTAAAATCTGAAGCATCAAGATGAGTTGAATCATCCATAGGATCATCATGTTCAGTGAAATTCACTTCTTTCTCTTTTCCTTTCAAGGATGCTTTGTAAAGCTTGCAAAGGTGCTACGGTGTTCGGCACACTCTAGACCAGTGTCCTTTGGAGTTACATTTATAACAGAAATCTTCAGGATTCCGAAGAGAACTTTCACGAACATCTTTTCCTTTTTCATGTCTTTCTACATGATGCTTCTTGTAGATCGCGTTATTCTGTGAAGGGTTGTAAAAACCACTTCGACCGCGTCCACGGCCACGTCCACGGCCACGACCACGACCGCGTCCATAATTATATCCTCGTCCATAATTTTTAGAAAATGCAGCATTTACTTCTGGAAATGCTACTGAAGCAGTGGGACGAGACTGATGATTTTTGATCAAAAGTTCATTATTTTTCTCTGCCACAAGAAGAGATGAAATTAGTTCAGAATATTTCTTAAAGCCACGCAACCTATATTGTTGTTGCAGTGTTATATTAGATGCATGAAATGTGGAGTAAGTTTTCTCCAACATTTCTTCATCTGTGATATCTACCCTACAGAATTTCAACTGGGATACTATTCTGAACATTGCAGAGTTGTAGTCGCTAACTTTCTTAAAATCTTGGAAGCGCAAAGCATTCCATTTATCACGGGTGGCAGGGAGTATAACTTCCTTTTGATGATCAAATCTTTCTTTGAGATTTTTCCATAAGACACCTGGGTCTCTTACAGTGAGATATTCACATTTTAAACTTTCATCAAGATGTCTGCGGATAAAGATTGTCGCCTTTGTCTTATCTTGCAATGTCGTAGAGTTTATTTCTTTAATGGTTTCAGTGAGACCCATTGACTCAAGATGCATCTCAATATCAATAACCCAAGACATATAATTCCTCCCCGTGATATCAAGTGGAACGAACTCAAGCTTTGCAAAGTTTGACATGGTGATAACTATAACAAAATATAAAATAATTAGAATCACAACATTTTTATTTCTCAAAGAAAACTTGCATTTCAATCATAATAGCTACAAGCAGAAGAGGGAAGGTGAACATTAAAATAAAAAAATACGGGTACAATTCACTTGGATCCATATCTCCAAGAAAAACGAAAGAAGTATTGATGATGATGACGGCAATAATAAACATCAAAGCTGGACTAAGCATTTTGCGAAAAACTCGAACGCAAAACTTTTAGAGATGATGAAAGTTTTGAGAAATGAAGAGAAATTAAGGAGTGAGTTGTGTGGCTTAGAACTCACCAATTTATAGGATGAAAAACGGCCGTTTATAGCCGTTGGGGTTTTAGCCGTTTGGGGATATAGCCGTTGGGTTTATAGCCGTTGGGGGAGAGAGAAAAATAATTTTGATTTTATATAATTAAATATTGTAATTAAGGAAATGGTAAAATAAAAGCATTGTACTACATATATTTATGAGCTATAGTATATGCACGCCACTCTACTTGGTGGGTGTTTTGCAGGCATAATTAATAAAGCAATAATTATTGAAATAAATATTGGCACACCACGCTACTCGGTAAACCTTTCAGTGGGTGTTTGTCCAGATATAGTAGCAGAATAATAAAATATACAATATTGGAAGCTTGGGGTTTAATCCACGCAAGCGTCAAATTAGAGGTTAGTAAAGATATCATAATCACATCACTTTACTATAAATAGGTGTCAGAGCCTCCTTTCATTATAGTAGTGGTGTTATATGAATATAATTAATATAATAATCCAGTTTTTCGTAATCACATCACATTACTATAAATAGGTGGCAGAGCCTCCTTTCATTATAGTAGTGGTGTTATACGAATATTATAATTATAGTGACTTGTCAATTTTACCTTGAGATTGTAGAGCTAGAGGCTGGGACTTGTGATAGGACTTTTCCTTGAGCAATGGAAATAGAGGCTCGTGACAAGTTTTACCTTAAGCTAATGGAGGCAGAGACTTGACGTGGTAGGCTTTTTCCCTAAGCTGACGGAGGTAGAGGCTGGGGACAGACTAGAGTGATCGTGCTGATAACGTGTTGTAAAACTCCGAGAATATAACACCAAAGCAGAGAATTTTAGAGACAAAGTAGAAGTAGGAATTCTTATTGATTTCTGAATTTTTGTGTACATTGAAATGAACCAGGAAGGGCCTATTTATAGGAAAAACTTTGGGGTACTATGCAGTCGCTTGCGTCATCGCTTACATCAGCGCATAGTAAACTTATTAATGGTGCGCAGTAACGTTAGGTGGTGGAGTTGACGGGGTGGACAGACATTGCTGTGGACTGTGGACTTTTCTTAACAACTAGTTTTTCAAAAAAGCATTAATTATTCAGTTATTGTAATTTTTTAGTCACCTCTTATACAATCTTCTATTTGCACTTTGAAATTGTAGAGATTAGAAAAGTCACAAGCAAAGTTATAGGGAGTTTTTCGTAAAACTTCAACAAATCCACGCTGCCCGATGATCCCGATCCAACAACAGAGCCTCTAGTACTAAAGGGCCCCGGAAGTGCCGTCTACAAATTAGGGCAAACAAACGACCCCTCGGTTTATCCCCAACTCTCTCTCTTTCATGCAACCCGCCATCCGATCCAGCGACTGCCATCACTAAACCCTAACCAAAACCCCGATTATTCGATTCGATCCGCTCTCCTTTTGTACTCCCAAAACCCTAACAAATACCCAAATTCTTTAGATCTATCCCTCTTTCGCGTCCTTAGATCCATCAAAGTTTCCGTCATTTTCTTTGATTTCCTCTGCCGCGAGAGTTTGATGGCGGAGCCGTCCAAAGTCATTCACGTCCGCAACGTCGGCCACGAGATCTCCGAGGTACATTGACGACTCAAAAGATTTCATCCGCTTTCATTTCATTTCAACAAATTTACAATTTGCTGTTTGCAGAATGATCTGCTTCAGTTGCTTCAGCCATTTGGGGGCGTCACGAAACTCGTGATGCTCCGTGCCAAGAATCAGGTTTTTGTTTTAGCTCTTGTTAACTGATAACGATGCATGTAATCATTATTTGATGTTTGTTTTGATACAATTATTGGGAAAAATGCACTAATATACGGTATACCCTCAACTATGGGGGACTTTCAACTATATACCATGAACTTTTTTCCCCTTACGAATTACTACCCTTACAAATTTTTAATATTAAATACTACAACGCCGTTAATGACGTATGAGGAAAAGACCCAAAGCCCTAGGCAATTTAGCTGCCTCCTAACCCCCACAGAAGTCAAAGTAACTTCTCTCCAAGTAAAAGCTTGCAAGAAAACAAAAACCCAAGAATCCAATTCTTTCCCAAAATCCTCTTAGTACCTCAATCCGCTAATTTTGAGTGATAAAAGAGCTAATGGGAGTTAATCAATTTGAAATTGAGTGGATTGAAGCGTGGGGATCGACCGACGACATTCACATGGTGGTTGAAAGAAGGCTAACAAGCGGCGGGGGTGCCATTGTCGTCTAGTGCGAGATCCAACCCATAATTTAAGGTAAAGTCCGTTCAATGATTTAGATTTAAGTTTCTTGATATTCCAATTGTGTTCTTAGAGTTAAAATTGTGTTTTTGTTGAATTTTTTAATTGACTAACTGTGGAATATTAGATCTAGTGGCCATCTTTTCTTTATTCTCCGTTAGAATTATGAGAAATGTTTTGTTCCTTAGATTATATCTTTGAATGGTGTGTGAATTTTGTTTTATAATTGTATTATCCTCAACTGCTCAGTTTTTTAATTTGGGGGTAAGTGTTGGGTTGCAAGAGACAGTGTTGTTGGTCCCCCTTCTATTTTAAATTAGAGTTCCAATTCTACCAAGGATACAATAGGGGAGTAGGTGATGGGGAACAAACACAATTTTGGGAATATCTCCTTAGGATTTCACACCCAAGCACACTGGTTACAAGTTTTCAAAGCAAATTTTAATTCATTAAAAAACTGAGAAAAACATAACCAATCTTGACCTTAAATAATGCTACATCAGCAGGGAAGTCCCATCACAACCCGATGTGGGACTAAAAAAAGACTAAAATACCCAAAATACAATCAGGGGCTGTTTGGATTCAAGGAAGTGGGCAGAAGTGAGGAAGTGGGAGGTGTCATTTCTCACTTCCGCTGTCCATCCAAACAGTGGAAAAGAAAAATGGAAAAATCTCTTTTTCTTTTCTCTGTTCTTTTTTACACAATCATTTCCTCACTTCCAAGGTGCTGCAACTAATTTTGTGGTCATGTAAATCTCATTTGTAATAAGTTGTAGCTCAAAATAATTAATTTTGTGGACATGTAAATCTTGCGTTCTAATTGCAGTCCAAATTTTTTTCATAATTAAATTTTATTTTAATATTATTTTACGATCAACTTTGTGGTCAACCTTTCACCGGAAAAAATATTACACTTTTCCAATTGCACTTCCCAACTACCATCCAAATATCGGAAAAGAAATACAAATTCTCATTTTTCAAAAGGAAAAGAATCTTACTTCCCACTTTCTCACTTCCACCCACTTTCGGGCATTCAAACACCCCAAAGAGAAAAAAAAGAAAACTAAGATAACTAGTCCAACTAGGCTCGAGTCCTCAAGCTCTAATTAAACCAAATTGTCAGGGTGTGGTGACGTCTCCAGGTGTAGAACCACAATCCTAGAGTGATGTTCCCATCTTTCCCTCGGGGTTGGGGAAAACTCTACTCTGTTGAGTGCCGGTCTTCTTGTCTCTCATAGTGCTCCATACGATCAGGATCAAATCATTTGAGCTCCTCCCGATTAATCTAGGTGTTCTCAAAATCAGGTAGTTTTTTCCCAATAAACTAAAGACATGTGGTTACCACCATTTTTAGTAGAGACAATCTGATCGTTAATAATTTCATCAATTTGGTTTGCGATGTGGGTGAGTTGTATTTGGGGAGTATTTGGGGAAGTAGAGGTAGTAAGAGTCTCTCAGAAATGGGCTCACTGGAAGGCTCATACAATAAAAGATTATAGGGAAAAAAATTTGGATCTTTATATGCAACCATATCTTCAACATTAAAGGAGGGACTAGTACCAAAATCAGTGGGAGATCTACTATATATGCATTAGAATTAATTTTTCTTAATATTTTGAAAGGTCTTACACTGCGTGCATGCAATTTCTTTATGATACTGGGAGGATACCGTTCCAGACAAATCCGAACCATCACGTAGTCTCCTATGTTAACTTTTTATACTTTGTGCAAATTTGCATAAGCTTTATAGTTTGCATTGTTTTTCTGAATTTGAGTGCTGATCTCTTTATGTAAGTCATGAATATGCGATGCAAATGATGCAGCTGACTCGGACATCCTAGTATGAAGATGTGCCATAGGAATTTAAGTCTACAGCTTGTCTAGGATGATACATATGCACTACCTCAAATAGACTCATTCTCATGGTTCTATTGACATAACTATTATAAATAAACTCAGCAGTAAGTAACATAAGATCTCATGTCCTTAGACTGTCACTCACTAGACACCGTAAGAGATCACCCAGACTTCTATTGACTACTTTATTTTGTTTATCGATTTGTTGGTGAAAGACAGGAGAAAACTGATGTTTAGCTCTCATTTTATGCCACATGATTTTTCAAAAGCAGTTTGTGAACTTGACATCTTTGTCGGAGACAATTGTTTTGGGCAACCCGTGTAATCTAACTACTTCATTAAAATAGATCGTAGCGATCCGCGATGCATTAGAAGTTTTAGAATATGGTAGAAAGCGAGCCATTTTCGAAAAATGGTCTACAAGTATGGAATCGTGCTTTCGTGCAATCTTTTGGAAGACCAAGTATAAAATCCATACTGACATTTTGCCAAGGGCAATTTGGAACGGAAAGTGGAGTATAGAGGTCCGTGTTTTTCTTACGTTGCTTGGCTAGTTGACATGGACGTTAGTCAACAAGCCTAGCAACATCCTTGTTCGAGCTTGGCCAATAGAAACGCTGTTCCACAGCTTCAATTGTCTGGTTCTGTCTAGAATGTCCAACAAGCCCCCCAACATGTAATTCCCAAACTAAGAATTCTCTCAAGAAGGTGCGAGGGATGCACAACTTACGAGAACGGAACAAATACCTATCTTATAGGAGTAAGTCATCAACCTCATGAGTCAAACCATCCCTTAAGATAGTGAATATATTTTCAAAATCTGGGCATGATTCATCAATAGCAGGGGATACCAATTTCAATTTTAATTGGAATTATTGAATGTTAGGGTTCTTTGTTGATGAAAGAGGGAAGTAAGAGAGGTTGGTTTTAATGGTGGGAAGCAAATAGGGAGGGATAATAAACTATGTGACAGGTAAGGGCATTTATGTCCATTAAATATCACATGTTAGTCACGTGCTGTACGAAATTAACAACACCGCAGAAGGTATATTATTGAACATAATAGATAGTTGGAGGAAAAAAGTTAAGGCTATACAGTTGAAAGACCCTCATAGTTGAGGGTATGTTAATGCATTTCCCCATAATTATTACCATGTGCTCATCTGTTTCTTTTCTTTTTTTGGTTAAAAACTATTGCAGGCTCTTCTTCAGATGTACGATGTATCTTCGGCTGTTGCAGCAATGCAATACTATGCTAGTGTTCAGCCAAGTGTTAGGTAAGTTAGTTGCATGTAATTACGTAAAGTTATATAGCTTTTCTAGCAGTAATTCACAATTATAACCATAAAAATTGGTCTTTTTTCTATTCGTTTGAGAACTGTGGTACTGCAAATATTACTGTACCCATAAATATAGCTCTGATCTTATTTGGATTAATAAATGCAGCTAGAAGCTGTTGACTCTTGAACCATGCATTGTGCGCTTACATGTTTTCAATTTATGCTTCTTTGTTTTTTTTTCCCTAGCATCCAACATTTTTCGTGTTGAAATTTGATATCTAAGACCTTTTATTACTTGGATTCTGATTGTTTTATCATAAATCTTGCCTGCGAATTGATATGATGTACCAAAAGCTTGTTTTCCTACTTTCCTAATTTTAGCCAATGATGTTTAGAACTTCACTTGGTTGGGGGCTATACTATGCAGAATTACGTTGAAGTTTCAAAGCCATGTTTGTCTTGTTCACATGTCTAAATTGTTGTCACCTCACAGGGGAAGGAATGTGTATATGCAGTTTTCTTCACATCAAGAACTAACAACAATGGACCAGAACCCACAAGGACGAAAAGGGGATCAGGTTTGTACACATAAATTTGAATAAGCACTTGTTGGCATGGATTTATGATCTGTGTTTTGCTTGTTCAATAAGTAAAATGTATCATGATCCATGTGGGTTTCCCATATATACTTTCTTTTAAGCATTAGGGTTGTAGATGTCTTGTAATGATATTGAAAATTATCTTATCACAGCCAGAAACATTATATTTTCCTTTTTGTTTGCAGTTTTTGAGAGCATATTCAAATAGATTTCTATTGTAATTTGTTTACCTACCTGTTAATTTGCAATGTGTTGGAAGGAAATTCCAAGAAGCTCTCTTAAGTGCATTCTTTTTCTGTTATTCCCTTGTGCCTGTAGTTTCAGTCGCCTAGTTATTTGTGTAAATGGTGTGGCTTGCTTTCACTGATAGGTCCATTCTTCTTTTTCATATGTTGCTGTAAGTTGGGTAGTTTATTTTTGGATTTCATATTGAGGAGACCAGAAATATGTTTACACTGACAAAGTGACAAATATGTGCATAGGTAAATATATTACCTCAATCAATTTATATGTAACCTATTTCAGCCAAGATGTTTCTAAGTGTTACCTATGGCTTGTTCAGCGAACATGTTCCCGGGCCTCTGCTGTTCTCTTCCTTTTCGTGCTCTGTTTGTTAACATTGGGAAATCTCCTTCCTTAATATTTCATCAGTTGGTGTAGATGCATCATCATCATCATCATCATCGGAAAACTGTCTCTGTATTTGCAATTACCCCTTAATTCAATCAAATACAAGCCTAGCTGCCTAGGTTCAATTGACAATCTTGCCACTGTGGAACTCTGCATCTTATGGTGATGATACTATTTGCCCTAGAGTAAATAATAGCAATGACATCCCTTACCGCATGGTTGCTTTCTAGTGTTTCATGTTCTTCTAATGATTTTTGTCATGGACGAGTTTTGACATCAAAGAACTCTTACTTGGTTTGTCTAACTCGTGGGGAAATATGCTTTGTATTGAGAATGGATGTTGATCCTCCTTCATGGGGGCAAGCCCTGACAAATTGAATGAGAGTAACACCAGGAACCACTCAGCATGACAGGCATGCAATCAAACGATTATCTAGAACCCTCATGTGGAACTTATACTTATCCAAGCATGACTAAGCACAGTCCAGCAACTAGTGACATATTGAAACAGTATAAGAATTACAACGATACATGTAAGTTAGAATTTTAGATAGCGAATTCTTTGCAACTAGTAGAGTGATCTCATTTGAACTGTTGTTTGGTAATGAGTTGTTTAGGAAGAGACATTGAACTGTGATAAGCATGAGGACATGATATACTCTTTCCTCTCATGATCTCAGCCATGTCGATTCTACTGTTAACTGCTCACACACTTCATCATTAGTTGACCCATAAAGTGACAGGCATATGACATTTAGTAGCCAAGATCACGTTTGTGTAAAACTAGCTTATGAATGTGCTAATAGCCTTCGGATGTCTGCTTGAACGGAGCATTACATGTATTAAGGGGAAGCAGGGTAATGATCAATGTTGCATATAACTGATTGTAGTTGGTAGTTCTTCTGTGTGTTTCTGGTCTTTTCTCTATTTTACTTCTCTTCTTGCTTCTCTATCTAACTGGAGTTTTAACTTATTCTTTTCTCTTGTCTTTCTTTCTTTCCTGCTAGTTATTCTTCTCTATCTATTCTTCTCTATTTATTCTTCTCTCTCTTTCTTCTATGTGTCGATCTGCTGTTGGACACTCAGGATTCGGAACCCAATCGGATCCTTTTAGTTACAATTCATCACATGCTCTATCCTATGACTGTGGACGTGCTGCATCAAGTTTTTTCTCCTCATGGGTTTGTGGAGAAGATCGTCACATTTCAGAAGTCCGCTGGTCAGCTTTTTCATGTCTTCCATCTCTTTTAGCAATTTCTGATATTTAAAAAACTTCTTGATGCACCTAAATTATTAGTTTTTTTTATTTTATTTCATCAGTTGTTCTCTCGAATCCGATAATCTGTTTGTATTTACAGCTACCAGTTGAAGCCTCGTGACATTGTGATGCTTTCTTTCATTTACCCCTTTTATTTGGGCAACCACTAAAAATCTTTTATTTCACCATTCTCGGTCATTAAAGGAAGCAATTCAACTATTTCTCTTCTTAATGCAGGTTTCCAAGCCCTCATACAATATCAATCATGCCAATTTGCTGTGCAAGCAAGGAATAACCTGCAAGTATGTACTGAATTCCATATATTGGATCATAGAATTGTCTGTTCTCAGAAAGTTTATATTAATAAAATTTATGATTTATTGTTTTGGCAGGGGCGCAATATATATGATGCTTGCTGTCAGTTAGATATACAGTATTCCAAGTATGTCTTTTTCCCTTTCCTTTTTTATCCTTCAGAATTTCATCTTCTTTTCATCTCTTGGGTCTCTCTCTCTCTCTCTCTCTCTCTCCCCCCCCTCTCTTGTTGCATACCTTGCTAATCTTGCTCCTCTGTTGACGATGCAGCCTCAGTGAATTGCAAGTTAACTACAACAATGATCGCTCCAGGTAATGTTTATATTTACTGAGCTTTATGTCTTTAATTTAATATGTCATTTCCCCTATCAAATATTTCCATATTGTTTTATTTTAAAAAGTATTTAAACACATAGTTTGACAAAAAATATAAACGGTCAAACCACATAGCATACGTGAATGTTAACTAAATCATTCTTGGGGCTCACAATAATCATTTATCTTCTGTTTGAACATTGGTTTTTTCTTTCTCTTGTCATTCATCACCATTTTTTGTTAATTGTTTTTCTGTCTTCCCCTTTCTCCCTATTATTAACCGCCATATGCTTCTAATCTCTGTTTATGTTTACTGTATGTTCAGAGATTTCACAAATCCATCTTTGCCTACAGAACAAAGAGGCAGATCCTCACAAGTAAAGTATTTTTCTCTTACTTTAGATAAATTGACAAGGCTGTCAACATTTCGATATCTTCTTTCGACATAAAATGATGAGGCATGTTGCCTTATCTGTATGTTTTTATGACAACAGGGGTTTGGGGATGCTGGAGGCTTGTATGCATTTCCTCCTGGAGCCAGGGCAGGTGCTTGTTTTATGCTTTCTTTTCTTTCATATTGACTTCTAAGATTTGTCACGCATTTAGCTGACTCATCTTTGTTTCATTTTCTTTCTGTTGCAGTTCCATTTGCACAGGTGGGTGAGGCTTAGCCAACTCTGGTTCATGCTTGTCAATTGTTGTTTTGAGATGCCATTGTCTATTTTCTTATCTGATTTTGTCAGTCTAATTCTTTAAAATTGGATTATTAGTGCTCTCTACACTAATTTTGCACAATTTATCTAATGAGTTGATTCCACCGTTTCGCTAGATGGGTAATGCTGCAGCTGTTGCAGCTGCATTTGGTGGAGGTTTACCCCCTGGGATATCTGGTACTAACACAGCATGCACTATCCTAATATCTAATCTGGATCCTGAGGTAAGTCTTATCCTCTCTTATGGAATTTCCTCACTTTTCTTGTCTCTCCAGAGTAATCCCTTAGTGCTTTTGTTGTCCTTTTTCCTGCAGAAAATTGATGCAGACAAGATTTTCAATTTATTTTCTTTGTATGGCAACATTGTAAGAATTAAAATACTACGCAACAAACCTGATCATGCACTTGTTGAGATGTCAGATGGGTTTCAGGCTGAATTAGCCGTACATTTCTTGAAGGTTTGCTCCACACTGGCCAGTTTTCTGTATGTTAAGCAGTGATTTCATTTGATGTTTAGCTTATAATTACTGAATATTCTGATATATTAGAAGTAAAAAAATTTGTGAGAAACATCTTTTATATGTTATGGTTAACTTGCATTTATAAATCTATTTTCCTCTTAACATAATGTGGTTGAGTTCAGTTATGAAATTCAAATCAATTAATTTAAAATTGAATGAAATAGCAAATTATAGTAGATGATATATGGGGTGTCTGGTTGAGGTTGTTCTTGACTTCAAGAGCATGAACTGCAAGTGCCAGTATAACATAGTGTGGTAAGGTAGTAGGGAAGAGGTTCATGGTTCAGATCCTGCTTGCACCGCACTAGGGTCTATTCTCCCAAAAGAAAAAAAAGAAAGAAAAGAATAGGGAAGAAAAAAACCAAGAGCATGAACTGGGAGGAGGGGACAGAAGAGGTGAATCACAAACTATATATGAAGTGGGGCTATATATGAAGTGGGGTTTTGTAATGAGCGTGTAAAAATGAGAGGGAGTTTCATAATATGGTTCCTATGAAAGTGCAAGTTGGTTAGACTCTCTGTGATACTTTTTAGATTTTGTAATAAATAAATTTACTGCTAATAGCTTGAAGCCCTTGTTATACAAATCTTAAAATGATAAATTGATTAGTAATAAGATTATAAGTGAATCTGTTTTGGTTGTTAGAAAATATTGTAGTGAAGAAAGGTGCTTCTTTGAATAATAATTGAGAAGCTTCAGTACGTAGATGTCATGTAGGTGGAAGTAGTTTGGCATTGAAATTTTGGAATGGTAGTAAATAGAAGATTCCAGCAAACCCGATTCATTTATTTTAGTGCTTAGTTGACCGGGAGTGAGTTTCAGAACTTGTATGTACTGGTTCATATTTTTTATTGTGGTTGCTATAGGTTAATGATTTCACTCCTTATTACCGGTTTTAGGATAATGAAAGATGCTTGTAAAAATGAATGCTGGTGCTATTTCTTTCCTGTACATTAATGTTCAACACACCATGGATGTAGACCATCCTTGATGTGGTTTTCAACCCAGTGGACGCGAGTTTGGAGGATTACATCAGTGATGTATGCCTTGGTGAGTTAGAAGGAACTTCATGGTGTAGAATGCTGTATGGTTTAGGAGAACCATGACCATGACCATCAGACATTAGTCACAACTATTAGTTTTTGAGAAGCCAAAATAAGAGAGGATGAATTTGTGCCGTCTTTATAAATATTTTGCGTTATGGAAAAGTTACAGATTAGTTATGATTGTAAGTTGGGTTGCAGTGCTATTCTTCTTGGTTTGATATATGGCCTGGATTTAGATTACATCTGAACTTTTTAACGCAGTCATTTAGTTCTTTTGTTTAAATTTTGTTCAGGGAGCAATACTGTTTGGAAGAAGGCTGGAGGTCAACTATTCAAAATATTCAAACATCACACCATCTCCGGATGCCCATGAGTATGCAGGGTCCAGCCTCAACCGCTTCAACCGCAATGCAGCCAAGAACTACCGGTACTGTTGTTCTCCCACCAAGATAATCCATGTCTCCACACTTCCACAGGACATCACAGAGGACGATATCATATCCCACCTGGAGGAGCATGGAACCATTGTGAACTCTAAACTTTTTGAGGCAAATGGGAAAAAGCAAGCTCTGGTTCAGTTTGAGGACGAGGAGCAGGCAACCGAGGCCCTTGTCTGCAAGCACGCGAGCTCCATCGATGGGGCTATCATCAGGATATCTTTCTCCCAATTGCAGACCATCTAGAGGCGCGCACGCTACTTTCATCATAACGGGTCATGATGTCTTTTCTTCTTTCTTGTACTTGATTCTATTGGCATTTGGAAATACCCAATAACTCCAGCTTTTGAATGTGGCTTCGAGTCTCTAGTTATCTGAGGATGTAAGAGTGACTACTTTTTTTTTTCTCTGGAACAATCTTTTGTTAATGCCTATTAGCTGGATTCAGACAGTTGTTTTGCTTTTGATGCTTATTTGTTGTTTGTGTTTTTGGTTTTTCATCTTTTATCTTGGTCCTAGTTATGATGCTTCAATACTCTTAGGTGATCTGTTGATTTATGTGATGGATGTATGTAGTAGTTAAAATTTGATCACGGTCACGATGATGACGTATGTCCAAGTTGTCAAAAGCTTTCGTCAAAAAATTGATAACTCTCAGGATTCATACCAGAGTTTTAACCACATTTAGTCTCTGTCACATCCAACTTTTGTCATATCCAACCTTCCTCAAGTTATTCAATCTTCCTGAAGTCATCCTCCACCCGAAAGCGTCCTCAGTCCAGAGGCGAGCTCTGCTACTCTGGGATCTTCACCTTTTTGAGGTCTTTCCCATTTCAGAAATCTCCAACTCAAAGTCAGAGGCCTCGATCATCAGTTCACCGAGATCCCTGTTTGCCGTTACGCAACATCATCTTTCTCACATTGAAGACGTATAACATCTCTATATTAAAGTGGGCGGTCATGCATGAGAACATATTTTCCTGTATGCATTCTTAATTAATCAGCGTCAGCGATCACGGTTGTTATAACAAATTCAGTACGTGCAAATCGTGCAGTTACAACCATCCGCTAATTTAACCTCCACACCAACATCCATGCGAGGTACATATGATTATTCTTCTCTTGGGAGAAGGAGATCGATTGCTTCCTTTATCCTCAGAGCACACACCCCGCACCATTACACTGAAAGTTTCTCTGTTCTTGTCCATCATTCCACTACACTAGTAGTTCCCGACACTAGCAATAATCTGTGCTAGTCCATCCAATACATTGGAAGTCTCATTGTTTCAGTTCACCATCACACACCGACAGTAATCCTCTGCTTAGTCTCCCCACCTTTTCATTCCGACTTCTGTTCTCATGCTTGAGGATTTTAAGCCGACACCATACTGGTGCTTCTAATATGAAAGGTGTCTTCAGTGTGTGCTTTGACAGGTAACATCCCTCTTCCATGGCGTCGATGGCCCCTAGAAAGTAAACTGTCATCCTTAACGGCGCCATGTCAAAGGGCATGGTCATCAGCGCCATTGGGGGTACAGTCCTCCACCTGCATGTCATCGATCAACTGCATACTACCAAGGTCATGGCTCTTCCTCATCTCGGGGGGCAGCCACCAATGTCCAAACACCCCCACCACAGTATGAAGATCAGATCATTAAGGTGCTCATTGACGTGAAGGAGCAGCAAGCTCAGTCAGATCGTAACTGGGAGAAGGTGACTCTTGACAGCGAGAATGTCATTCATGAACAAAAGGCATTGAGACAGCTTAACAAATAATTTCAGGCTCAAATCACTGCCCTTTAGAACACCTAGACACCAAAGCAGTCGAAAAGCGAGCCTAGAATCGAAAAATATCCTGACATCCGCATCCTCGATGGCTTGATGCAAAGGCGGATCGAGGAGGCTAAGTTGCAACTCAATAGCCAATCAACGCTTTTAGCTACTAAAGTCTCCGACTCCCCTCTCTCCAAAGAGATCATGAAGTGTGAGCTTCCGAGGAAGTTATCAACTCCAACCTTCGACTACTATTCCGGAGTGAGCGACCCAGTCCAACACATGAGGCATTTTTGGGATAAGATGATGCTCTACTCTGCAATGATCTGATCATATGGCTAACCTTTATGTCCAGCTTGAAAGACGTGACCTCGAATTAGTTCTACTCTCTGCCGCCCCATTCCCTCCACAACTTCGAGGAGGTAACCGAACGATTCTCACTTAGTACGCCTCTCGCTGGGAGTCCAAGAAAAACAACCACCACCTCCTCTCTGTTATGAAGAGGCAGGGTGATAGCCTCAAGTCCTACATCAGTTACTTTCAGAGGCAGTTTGCCAAGGTTCCCAACTGCAGTGAAGATGTTTCTACACTCGCATTCATCAGCGGGTTGCAGATCTCTCACTCCTATACAAACACCAGCTGAAGCACGACGTCACGCGGATGAGAAAAGTCTTCTCCTGGGCCCAGCCTTATATTCATTTGGAGGAAACCATGAAGAATTCAGTCAACCACTCCATCAAGTGTGGCAACGATGGGGAGAAAATGAACTCTCAGTGCGAAACCTCGATCCATGCCAGCAACCAGAACCGAGGGCAATCCGCCTTCAAGAAGTAGGCGTTCCCAATTTTCTCTCCAAATCCACTCCTAGCCTTCAGAGCGGAGCAATCCTTCACCCAGCCGAGGCTCTCCATCAATGATGTCTTCAATGCCAATCAAGGACTAACCGTGGATAATCAAGGACCAACCGTGAATAAGACGCCCGAAGCCAATCCAACATTACCCCACACTTCCCAAAGCGGGAGAGTATTGTTCTTTTCACGAAATCAAGTGACACAAGACCAACCGTTGCAGATTCTCCGGTGGTACCTGAAAGAATTTGTCCGCCAACACTTCCTCAATGAGTACATTCTTACATCTAGAGCAGCCGCCAGTATAGGACAACCAAGTGCTCCATCTCCCACCGAGCCATAACATGCAATCACTCAGTAAAAAACGATTGAGTGGCCCATCTCCTCCTCCAAAGATAGAAAAGTACCTCAACCAATAACACTCCTTATATTTCTTTTAAAACTAGTGTATTTTATTTTAAATCAATGAAATAAAATGTGTTTTACTCCTAATTGTTTCCTTATCATGCTGATGAGAGTGTCCCTCATTAATCTTTGTCGTTTGTACGTCCCGTTGTGAGAATGTCTCCCACTCAGAGGCGGCAATACAAGAACCAGCCTTCAAGCTCCCTCTCGGTTAGCCCAGTAGGGACACTGCCCCAACAAGTTAAAATAAAATAAGAGGTACACTTAATCATTATACTCATCGAACTATATGTGGAGGTAATCTGAATTATTATCAGCCTTCTCTTATGTTTTTACACAAAACTCAACCATATCTTTGTCATCTGTCCACTAGATTGCAAATTTTCTTCATGAATTTGCAAACTGGCAGAGAATTATCCATAATGCTTCTTTGAAGTTCCTTCCTTATATGGTTGAGACGCGATTTGTTATTCTTCAAGAGCATAACCTCATGACCGTAAAATCTGTTCCATTGACACTCATTTACTGGAAGAATGAAACAGCATTTCTCATGTGTAGCATGTTATATTTTTATGTTTCCATACAACACAAGATCAGCAGTTAATCTCTTGCTTGCAGTGTCATGAGATTCACATATCTTCACTTATTTCATTTAAATGCAGTATTCCATTTTTTTTTTTTTTTGAAGGACAGTTTCTGTTGACTTCTACTGTGACCTTCATCCATATAGTCATATAGGATCAGTTATTGTAGGACATGGCTGAACTCGAGTATGGAATGCTGCGCTACATGGGAGCTACATAGATGATGATACCTTGGTGGTTTCATCTGGTAACATCTCGAGTGCGGCTCTGCGAGTATATAATTCATCTTGTCAGTCACTGATTATGGTAATATGCATGCTCCAGTGCACGATAAACAGTTGATGGATGACATCCCTGTTGAGAAGCTTTTAGTCCATGATGTTCCAGTGGATGTCATCTGCACTCAAACTCAAGTCATTTTCACCAACACAACAATCCCAAAGTGACTCATTATGCAGGATAGATATCACAAAGTGTTAGTTAAGTACAAATTGTTATATTTTCGTATTGTCAAAACCAGAAAGGTACGCGGTGTGCAAGATTGGGGGATCATTGAGAGGTATCAGTTTGTGTTCATGTGCCATTCAAGTTTATAAATCAAATGAGTCGCGTGAATACTGAAGTTGAAACCAAACAACCAGGTTGAGAGATGAATTGGCTTGAACCTGGCTGTTAGTGAGAGGCTATTCTAATTCATATTTGAAGCCACACGGAACTGTCTCTTTCCACCTGTTCAATGTTCATGTGAGCTGCTTTGAACCGATTGATGTAAGCTTAAATGAGAGATTATTGCTAGAATATATGTCTTTGTATGTAACTTGCACGCATGCTTAATACAACAAATTGGACAACTAGAATGAAATAGAAAAATGAACATACTTTATAATTCCCTTTCATGGGGAATTTAAATAAAATGTTTAAGGAATGGAAGAAAAAACTTTAAAAATAATAAAGCTAAATTTTTTTTAACAAAAGTCAGCTTTTCGTCAAAGAAATAACATGAAAAAATATATAAAAACTTTCGCTAGAAGGAGGGCTTGAACCTCCGACCTTGTGGTTAACAGCCACACGCTCTAACCAACTGAGCTATTCCAGCCGTAGCAATTGGTAAGCTGTAATTATTTATATAGTTTAACAATGATATCCTCGTTTAATTAATTTTCATGACCTCTGATGAAGGTTTCAGCGCCATATTTGGAGAACCCAAGCAGCAAAACCTGGACAGACTTGGTCGCCGCTGGCACCTTCCCTTCTATTCTTCGTGAAAATCAGGAAAAGATCTCATATCTGCCCATATATAAGTTAGAACCATAATGTTACACTTATATTGTCACTGATGATTCCCTAAACAATCCTTCATTTTGAAGGTTCGTGCTGAGTTTTTTGTCCCCATCTTAAGAGGTTAGTGGTAACAGATCTATTGCAAAGTTTGGCAGAAGTCACCAACAAAACTAGACTACCGTTGTTGCGAGTAGACTCGCACAGAATGATGGCAAATACTAAATATTTGAAGACCTGTTCAATGTTCATCAGATTCGATCGGCAGCTTAAATTTTATGAGAATCAACAAAAAAAAAAAAACACAGAAGTGAAGACAAGCTGAGACAATAATAATCTTTCAAGCAAATAAGAAACAACAGTAACAAAGCCACAAAGAGCTGCTGTCTCAGTTTATAGCTGAATACATTTCTCCATCCTGTTCTCATTTCTTCAAGGAAAACATCCACCTCAAATCACCTAACAAGGTCAAACTCCATAATACAGCAAGCAAGCCTTGGAAGGAAGAATCTTCTACGATCAAAACTGCTAACAGACCTTAAGCTGCACCTGCAAATTTGGCTTCATATTCATAAGGTCGCTGCAAACAGTCAAAATACAGTGTGTTTAGTCGGTTTCAAACTGCTAACACACCCTTTTCTCGCACACCTTTTCCTCTGAACTAACGTTACTATTTTGTGCCCCTTCAAACTGTTGTTTCAAGCCAGAAACGGACAAATTTTTTAAATAAACATAATTATACATATAAACTCATCCCAAAAGTAATTACAAAAATCAACCTCCCCCTTCCACGCTGGCGCCACGTCGGCCAACGGTCGACTGTGGACGCCAGCGTGGCAGGGGAGACAGTTTAAAGAAGTCCGGCCTTAACAAGGCCGGACTTGTGCTGTCCTCCTAACACTTCACCCAAAAAAAAAAAAAAAAAAAAAAAAAAAAAAAAAAAAAAAAAAATCCTCGCCCACAACTTTCTGTTAGTTGGGGCGCTTACAAAGTTGTTGGGCAATTATTAAAAAAAAACCCTATATGATCCCCCCCCCTCAAAAAAAAAAAAAAAAGAGAGCTCTCTCTCCCCTCTACTACTCCCCCGCACCCCCCTCTCTCTCCAAAGAATCCTAATTCCCCCCACCCCCTCTCTCTCTCAACACTCGGCAGCCCCCCTGCCCAATTAAGGTACATCCCCCTCCCTCTCTCTACCAATCTCTCCCCCTGCCCTTGGCTCTCTCCCTCTCACCCCCATTCCCCCCCCCCCCCCCCCCCCCTCTCCCCTCTCCCTTTCTCTCGGTCCTCTCTCTCCCTCTCTCTCGCGTCCCCCCCCCCCCCAAACAGTTCCCATTTTGCAGTTTTCCTTTTTTTTAATTACAGTATTTTTTGTGTAGAAATTATATAGTAATTGTGTAGAAATTATTTATTATTTGTGTAAAATTGTTAGATTGATTTGTGTCGAATATGTATTTAGATTAAAATTAGAGTAAATTTGAGTAAATGTAGAGTGAATTGTGTGTTATAATTTTTTGTTTGTAAAATTGTTTGTAAAAATAGTAAAATTGTTGTTTGTGAATTTGTTAAATTTTAGAACCTCGAGCAAATTAATAATCCTTTGTTTCATCCATTAGGTGCAATGTCTAATGATCATGTCCTCTTCTTTGTTGGTTTAATGGTAAACTAATAATAGATATGGATAATAAACCAAGCTGCGTCAATGGAATGGTAAAACCCATGGTTGTTAGAAAATCATTTTCAAGGTGTGAATTGATAGAAAAAATTCATCGAATTACTAAATTAATCCAAGCGAGCATCCACTTCACTTGACATGTAAGTGACCAGAATCACACGAGAATTATCAAGCAGTAGGGATATCAGATGATGATGACTGTCATGCTATGCTTGAATTGTGTTCATCTGATCACAACAAAAAATTATACGTGAAAAAAGATAATGTACTTCATCCAGAACCTGAAAATCATGGACAATTCTTGGATAATGAATCATCAGGGTTCATATCATCAGTTTATAACACGCAAGTGTCCATGAAATTTATTATGGTGTATATAACTCTTTCTACTAAGTGGTTAACTAACCGTAATTTTTGGACAGTTATAACTTAGCGCCAAGAGATGAGATGTGTCACAATATGAAGACATCATATATGGACTTTGGATATGATGCGTACGTTCAATCATATCCGAACACAATGCATGTCTCCCTTGTTCAAGCTCCACACGTCGACTCCTCGAATCCCTCTCCACTTGAATTGAATATTACACCAATGGTTGAGGTGATAATGTCGTGATAGAGCCCGAAGATGATGATGACCCTGATGGTGATGAAAATGTGCCGCATGAGAAATAGCATGCAAGTGGCAGCGCAAGGTCTTGAAGATGATGATGAAGAGGTTGAGGCTGGTTATGCTAATAATGAATATGTAGAACCCGAAGACCCACACCCGGATGAGTTGGAGGGTGATGGTTGTGTCCCCTCTACATGTGTGGAGAATATTATGGCTGAATTCAACTTGTCTACAATAAGAACTGCGACCGATGACTTGAAAGTGGGAGAAATCTTTGATTCTTTGAAACAAAAGTTAATTGTTATACACAACGTGCCAGACATCTACCGGACGAGGCAGGACCTTCTCAACCCATTGCTAGACGTACACGACATCAAGGAAATGAGGAGGCAGGACCATCATATACGCAGCCTGCCTCCCAGACTATAGTTGCACGTGGTCGTGGCCGAGGAACTGGACGACGTGGAATTAGACGTGCATTGTCTTGTTTGTGTATCAATACGTTGTTGATTTGAGCTGATATAGTTTTATTATGTGTTGGATTAATTTTGAATGTGTTTTGAGTTTGTGAATTGATATGTTGAGTTGGATTAAAATTATGGACCAGATATATTGGGATTGAGATGTGTTCAGATTCAATTGAGTGAGACTGTATCAAATGATGTTTTTTTATTGTCTAGAAATCTGTTTTTACAGATTTTGGAGTTGTATTCAGCCTAATATTTTGGGGCTGTTGTAAACAAAAGTGTGGCCTTGGCAAGGCCACACTTTTAAGTTTACAGAACTGACCAAGGCAAACAGTCCGACCTTGCCAAGGCCGGACTCTGTACCCCAACTAACAGAAACTGTCGACGAGGTTTTTTTTTTTTTTTTTTTGGGTGAAGTGTTGAAGTCCGGCCTTGCCAAGGTCGGACTTGAAATTTGCTGTCCAAAGAAGTCCGGCCTTAGCAAGGCCGGACTTCTTAAACCACCAAAAAGAAGTCCGCCCTTACCAAGGCCGGACTTCTTTAAACTGCCTCCCCAGTCACGCTGGCGCCACAGTCGACCGTTGGCCGACGTGGCGCCAACGTGGAAGAGGGAGGTCGGTTTTTGTAATTACTTTTGGAATAAGCTTATTTGTATAATTATTTTTATAATTAGGTTTATTTCAAAAATTTGTCCGCCACAAACATACCATATAAGTAGCAGATATTGCCCTTCCAGCAAACCATCTCATATGCATTGCGCGCTGACAGCTTGCTGCTGCCGTCACAGTTTCAAATCGTAGATACACATGGCCGTTGCTGTGCCTGCAAATAAGAGCAACTAAAGTAAGACAAAGGAAAATAACAAAAATCCTACACCAAATGCATAAACACAAATATAAAATTCCCAGGACTGGTTTTTGGCACTCAAGATTCCGAATTCAACTCTCTGAACCCCTAAGCTAAGACTAGCTTTCTTATATTACTACCCTAGACTATATCGAAACCAAAATAAGTAGCAATTTCTTTAGCAAAGCCTCAACATAACTGGTGAAATGCGGTCTCAAGATTTTGCATTCCTATCTTTGTACCAAACAATGCCAATAAAGATGCAACCGGAAGTCTTCTATGGTGCATCCTACAGTGTGCACAAGCGTGAAAACTTACTAGACAAACTGCACTCCATGAAATGCAGTTGAATACCACTCAGAGAAGAAAAGTCTCGAGAATTCCCAACCTAGAAATGACTACTGAAGAATATCATGGAGTTCTCATAAAGAGTTAATGAAAAAGAGAAGATGTAGTATGCAGCCATCTACTTGATGAATGAGTAAAAGCATCCACCAAACCACAGCCCCTCTATCATAACAAGATGACAACTCTAACCGCAACTCTTCCCCATGTCATCCATTGCCAACACCCTCTTGCCAATTGTTGGACCACTCTCACATGCCTAGTCATGTTTCAAGCAATAACCTGAGCGACCTATAGAAATAGAGGATGGTTAAACAAACGCAGATGTCTGCCCAAAGATGGTCCACCTGTCCACCCATCAGCCCCAGAAAACAAGGACCAGCAAATGTTACTTGTAACCTATAACTGTTCGATCCACAAATGCAGTCGCTCACGATTCTCCATTCTCATGTGAGGCAGGAAGGACCATTGCAGCCGGTCGGCATGAAGCCATTAGTCATTCTCAAACTGTATTTTATAATGCCAGTACTTACACAAAAGGTCATTAAGATAGGCTACAGAGCAAGCAACTCGGAAAGTACAGGAGGTTTTATATCTAAGATGACACAAGGATTCCAAGTGGCAAGGCTTTGATATTTAGAGCAGAACAGATGCCTATCAAGCACAAATGATTGAAAGGATAGACATGTTGATCCAAAGGCCCATCACTCTAGTTTTGATAATGATTAACTCATGTAGTTATAGTATCTTGTGATATTTAAGTTACAAGTTTAATCAAGATCATAGTTTTGTGTTTAGCTTCAACAAGAGACTCAAAGTCAAAATTTGAAGATAACTAGTGTTGTTTCAAGAGCTCAAGCACAAAAATAACATCTAGCACTCAAGGAGTCAAGCTCAAAGGAATCAAATTTTGATCAAGTCAAGGAGAGATCAAGGTAGAAGACTTTGAAGTTTTGTAAAAGAGTTTGTAAGTGTTTAGAAGTTTTGTAAAGTTTATATTAGATTTGATTGCTCAAGCTCACACACACAAAAAATTTAATATTGGTTTGATGATTTTCATTGAATATGGATTTGTGCTTTGGTTTTCAAGAAGTTGAGTTTAACAATATCGATTTGAAAAAAAATTCTATACTTTGTGTTTTAAACTCAAATCTTATTTTTATATAATTTATATCTCAAAGTAATGAGTTTTATAGTTTGTAATATGTATTGGATTTTATCCATACATATTAGAGCTCTATTTGATAGAAGAAACTTAATTTGATGAGTTATACATTTGATTTTATGAAAAAGTTTATTTTATAAGGAAACAAATCTCAAACAAGTTTTAATTGTTTGATATATGTATTAGAATTTGTCCACACACATTTATACTTCAATAGAGTTTGAGAAACTTATTTTTATATCTTATATAAATTTTGATTTAACTCGTTTAAGCTTAAATTTTAGTATTTGAAAAAATAATTTTAAATATAGTTTATGTTTCAAAATTGATCTTGACATCTCAAAAAGAAGTTCTCATGTTTGTAATATGTGTTGATTATTGATCACACATATTTGTACTCTAAAGTATTTACACGAACTTATTTTTATAGATTTTATAGAAATTTACTTTAGTTTTAAAAAGATTTTAAAAAAATAAACAAAAATTATTTTTGGCCTTAGACCAATCGATCGAACAGATGTGTCACAAGCCAACTGGCTTGTGCACACGGTCGACCGGTCGGTCGACCAATGGCCTGAGAGCAAACTGTTCTCTCGGGTTGGTCGACAGCGTGATCGATCGATTAACAGAGAGCAAACATGCTGTCGATCGATCGATGGACTTATGTGAGAACAAAAATTGTTCTCACATCGGTCGACCCCAACGGCTAAAAGTATAGCCATCGGGCGGTCGACCACTAGGCCAGTTCTGAACCTAATGGCTAGTTTTTTGTTGAGGCCTATAAATTGGGTTTTGGTTGAGTGTTTGCAACCAGTTTTTCAAGAGCTAAAATTCTGATCTTTCTCAGAGTTTTTCTACAAATTTTAGAGTCTCAATTACTTATCTAAAGAAAGGTTTTCAAAAGTGTTTTCTTGAGCTATCTTCACTTCTAATCTCTAGTTTTCTTTCACTCACACTTAGCTCTCAATTCTTATCTATAATATAGGTTGGATTGTATGAGAGTGTTTGTTTTTGATTAAAAGTCTTGATCACTTGTTCTTTCCTTGCATCGAGTGTTGCAAAAGGTTGCGGCCTCGAACGAGCATACGGGTTCATGTGTTGTAGTTCTTGCGGGAACGAGTAAGGGGCTTGTAGGTCTGAGTTCTTGAGGGAACTTGTAAGTGTTGCAGCATCAAGTAATTTTGCAGGATCATATTATAGTGAAAATCTTTCATTGCGTGAAGGCGGAGATGTAGAGCAAGTTGCTCGAACCTCGAAACAAATCTCTCGTGTTTGTGATTGCTCCTCTCTCACTCTTGTTTAATATCTTACATGCTCATATTGTTTATATCATTACATACTTGATATTTCTGTGCTCAATTGATATACATGCTTGGGATTGTTTAATTACTTTTAATTGTGTAAAATTATTAATTAAGTTTTTAATTTCAGCATTTGATTAGCACATCACCTTTTCACACCCCCCCCCCTCTAGGTGATTACAAGACCCTCACTCCAATGAGTGAACTAATATGAATTGGTGAGCTAGTAAAATTCTTAGTTAAAGGACGATAAAGAGTTAGAGGAGGTTTTATCAAATGCAAGACGAACTTTTCCAACCTCCGAATCAAGAAGCCTCATGGTGGAGCACTGTAGCTTATACAACAGGTTGGAGTATCCAATATAATAAAAGTATAAAAATACTTACTTGTCCACATAAATATGCTTCACAGGGCCAAACCTAGAACATTCTTCTTGCACTTCATCCCTGATATCCAAATCAAAATCTGGATCCATCTGCAAAAGAACTCATATCTTAGCAGCTAAACAGAAACATTTTACCAAGTAAAATTAAAAGAAGAAGCAACCAACTTCACTGCTTGGATCAAACATATTCTTTAATAGAATACATTCACTAGGTTCTCCAATAGGCACCACAGCAGGAATAGTGAGAGGGGGAGTTAGTAATGCCGGAGCTGCAGGTAGTGTAGGCTGCCCATTTGTTGGCAAGGGCAAGGGCAGTGCCTGTTGATTTGGTTGTGCCCCATTAACCAAGGGTACTCCAAGCGACTCAGCGATACTACATAAATTAAGCAAAAATCAGCTTATGGGACATATAACATTAATGAGGAAGAATTCTATAAAGCCAACCTTGAGGCAGTTCCCGTGCGATCCAGTTTCTGCATAAGCATGGCTCTTGACCGAGCATTTAAGGACTGCATTAAGAAAAAAACATATTTCCCCATTTAAGCTTATAGAATAAGAATAAATTTAAAATTTGGTATATGCATTGCTTGAATTTATTCGGTTGAGATAATAATGAATATTTTACTTAAAGAGATCCAGAAATGTGAAATTATTTACTTTGTCTTCTCAGTCCAAGAAATGAAGCCAGTAAAAGGAGGGAAGGAACAACATTACTGAAAAGGCCAGTGGCAAAATGGAACACTGTTCACAGAAAAGAAATACCATCTTATATAAGGCCCAAGTAGAGGAAAAACAGATTTCTAACTTACCAAACCACCACCATCATCGTCATCAAAATCAGCAGTATTTGCTCCAGTTTCCTGGACAGTGACATGATCAGTGACCGCCGAAACCTGTCATGCACCAATTATTAGTTAATTTCATTATGTAAAGATTAACAACAGAAAACTACATGACCTGCAACCAAGCAACAAAGCTGCAAAAGAGAAACCAACATAGTAGAGTTATTACCTTGATGACCCGGCCAGCTATCTCTAGCTTCCCATTCAAACTTTGAGCTGCTTTCGCATGTTCAATTTGGGCAAACTGACAAGACAAACATCAAATTAGAAAATAGGAATTAACTGATAAAGCATACAATACCTTTAAGTTACACTCTTACTTGAACAAAACCATAACCTTTGCACTGCCCTGTTTCCAGATCCAGAGGCAGTTGTACAAGTTCCACAGGACCAAAGGGTTCAAAGACCTGGGAAGGGGGGAGAAAAAGAAAATAAAAGAAAATAATTTTTATAGATGTTCTGTTAATCAGAAACCAATGAACAAGGTACAGAAATGCAATAGTTCACCAAATGATAAGCACCACCCACACAATATAACATGTTCGATACAGAATAAATCTGCCCCAAAAGAAAGTATAAACAGGCAAGGCAGATGGGAAAGAAAATTCATGGACGGCAACTGCATTATTAAACTTGAGATAAAGCTCTGAATGCAAATAACAGACAACACACATAAATATAAAAAGAGGCCGCTTTAGTAATAAAAAAATCTAGAAAACATGGCTTCTATATAAATTTTTACTGAGATAGAGAGGAACAAATATCACCTAAAATGGAAGTGCACAGAGTATATTTAGGTGTCACCAACCAATTGCCATATAAAAATAATCAGCCTGGGTGGGTGAAGAGTTTAAATAATGAAAGTACAAAGTGTCCCTGGCAATCAGCACCTAAGCCACACAAACATGAGTTTCAGTTAACATCCACGTGATAGATGGAACTTTGCAGCTTATAGATCTGTGGAAATTGATGTCAGGTGGGTAAATTATTGATAGTTACCAAAACAACTTATGTCTATGAAAAACCTGCAATTAAACACGGCCAGCATCCGATTGAGATAATTTGTTGCGAATGAATGTGCAGTTCCACAGTCCACTACTGATGTGAAAAAAGAAAATTAAGCTTCAAGCAATGAATTGACAACAGATTTAATGTAGCACTGATAGTGGACACTAAAAAGAGTTCTATTTTTTTCACAAATAATATTTAAAGAAAGCAAAATCTAAGCAGAAAATGTTACAACAGTATATTACTCATGCACAAACACAGACCTGCGAGAGCTAATTGCTATTATTTTTTTGGGTAGTTGGACTATTTCAGTCATCTATGGTGTGTGCGCTCGCGCGGGGGGGGGGGGGGGGGGGGGGGGGGGGGGGGGGGGGTGGGGTGGATGACGACAAAGATAGATCTAGTACTGGGCTACAAAAGATCAACAACACCCATTTTGAGGTCAAATCATACTGCTACACGTGACAAAATATTCTACGCTTCATGCAGATCAGACAAGGCCTTGTGGACATTGACGGATCGAGGTAAGTGCTAGTGGCAGGTCTAGATGAGCCTTATGTTTATTCTAAGGTTAGACAATATAGTCTGTGTGTTCGCATTTTCTACAGAAAGTATGAATGGAAAAAAAAATCGACTTCAGAGGTGTATTTTGATGAGTCCTAAGCCAAGAAAGTGATGTAAGAAATGAACGATGGAATCTATGGAAAGGCCCAGGTAATCAACAAGCCAATAACATTGAAGAGCCGGATAATGAAAAGAATACGTAGCAAACACCCACAATAGTGTAGTTTGAAGTCAAACTATCCAAATATCTTCACCACCATCTAAGGAACCATATGCACCGACAACTAACCTGTCATACCACTGTTTATGATTTCTCTGGCATCTTAGTTGTTTACTTCATTCCAAGCTTATGATTCAGTCGTATCAATGGCTCAGACCCAGGTTGAGGTCGTTAATAAATTCAAGAATTAAACTACTGAGTTACAACTGCAATATAATTCCATTTTTCCGTCTTCTGTGTCCGAACTCCTTTGTCCATTAGAAACTTAACTCATGACTGATCATTTAATATTTGACCCAGGAAGTGTACAGAAATATGGTTTTACTAGTTTTGTGCAAATTTCTCTCTTGCCTTTCCTCATTCTGTGCAAGTTTTACTCGTATCGTATCAAGAAGTAGATATACCAACATCAAAGTTACAACATACAAACTAATGAAGTTTTACTTGCTAATTAGCCAACTTACCCCAAATAACAGTACAAGAAGAGATAACAGGCAAGCTAGCGATCATAATAATCAAGAATAAGCTACAGACAATGACCCCCAACATGAATAGGTTATATCAGAATGTAGATGTAAGAAACTATAGGCAAACTAGAAAAGTAAAAAACCTCGTCATCGATTTTACATAAAGGTGGCAAAGAAGATTAGTTATGAAGTTGGTTTGAGCACATTGAAAGAATGCAGGTTTACTTGGAGATTGATGCCTAACCAAAAAGGGAGTGTACATTTAAGAAGATTGTCTGTAAGAAAGAAACCGCATCTGGAATCCTGTATGGGTCAGAATACTGTGTACCTAATGTGGATAATAGGAACTCTGGGAAATAGAAAACATAAAACCACATTTACTAGTTCCAAAAAAAAAAAAAAATGCAAGGCGGAATGGTGCAGGGGCCAGGGGCTGCACAACTTAGCATCTCACCATATTCACATGCAGTGTGCAAGAATGTTGGGTGGGGTTGGAATGGAATTGGGAGGGAAGTGGAGATGGTACAGAGGAGTCCACTAACTTGCTGGTTGCCTCCTTTAATCCTTTACTACCACTGCCTATTTTGCAGTGATGGGCGGGGATGCTGGGTGGCAACAAAGTGGGATGAGGACAAAAGTGAATAGACGGGACTAACAAGGCCACTCATTTGCCGGTTGCCTCCTTTACTGCCACCACCTATGTTGCAGCAGGAAGACGAACAAGAGGAAAGGGTGGGGTTTAGAAATCAGTTCAGGATGAACCAGCTTAGAAAGAGTTAACCCAACCCAACCAGCATCATAAACTGTCCAAATCGCAACACTGTTGGCAACTGCAGCGAATCAGCAGACTCAACAACCTATCTTTTCTTTTTAATTCCTCTCTGAAATCCCAGCCAGGCCACCTCAATCTAGGCAATACATCCTCAAAGCCTCTCCCAGTAGGCTAAATATAGCCTCAAAGCCTCCCCCTCTAGGGCCGGCCGTCTTCTGAAACATTGTCACGCTTCTAGGAAAACTAAATTAGATGACGTTTGTGTAGCCACTTACAGTCTTCCAGGGTGTTCAAGAGTCAAAGAAACAAAAGTAAGGCCATTTCAACCTAAGGAAGCACAAGCCTGACAAAAGAGAAGAGGGTATAAATGTCCAGATGAACATTTGATAAATATAACTTTGCAAAGCCAAAAGATGTACAATAGTTGTGAACAAATGGAGAACAATATGACACAAGGAAGATGTTGTCTTAGTGAAAGGAAAGGCAGAGAAAAGGTGTGCAAACAAATCTGGTATGTGGTTCCCTCTCATGTCTATCATATGCGAATCAATATCCAAAAACTAATAATTGTCAGCACTTCACTATCTTGTAATTTTGAAACTTACCCAAAAAAGGTAAATAATGCTCTGTATAAAAATTACATTTCCAAGTTCCCCAGTCAAAGTGGATACGTCTCATACGATCATAGGCTGAACATTAAATCTATAATATGTTTTCAGGTCGACCAGTCACCAGAAGAGCTTTCAAACTCACATGTCGGAAAACTTTGTGCTATGGAATGATGAAGCTGAAAACTGTCAATTTTGCAAAAGACAGAAATGCACCTATATAAAGAAATTCCTGTTCAGCACCAGAAAATCATCATATCTGCTCTTAAAATCATTAAACTACAAACTATACATGGAAAAAAAAAACAGATTTTGTTTTATACATGCATCATCAGCCTTTGCAAACTATGTTTGGTCACAACAAGTTATCTTTTTTTTTCCTTTAAATTTATGGACTATACGAAGAAATAGAAATTTTATTCTTCAGCCACATTTACCTGGCGAAGCTGTTCTTCATTAATGTTGAAATGCAGATTGCCAACATAAATTTTCCTAGCAGCTCCAGCTCCTGCAGCAGTTGATCCTCCTGTAGCAGTTGACTGAACAAGATTTTTTTCTGCTTCTGAAGGTTTGACCATCACAGGTTGACCTAAAAGGAGTTGACCACTCAAAGCTATAGCCATTGGCACTGACATTGCATCATAGAACTCGATGTACCTATGAAAGAATGAGTGATTTAGAAATTAAGGAAAACAAATGTTTTCTAGTTATAAAAGAATGAAATCAAAGAAAAAATTCGACTTATGACATAAATCTTTCATGGCACTATTAAATAGATCTTCTATGGTACATATTCTAGAGCCAAATCAATTATAGAAAACAGATAATGATGTAGCAATAAGTATGAATTGTGGGGGTGAAACAGGAATTTTCATAACATGGTTCAAAAACTTGGCCGTTTTGGTTTCAACTCAGCCGAGTCGGAACCGGATTGTTAGGATTTTGCCTTGTTTTTCAAGAGGAGATGATGGTCCAAGAAAATCAAATTGAGTTGGAGAAGATGATGGCTTGAAGCAGAAGAAGCAAATCAAGGTGAAGCAGTATCCTTTTTAGGCAATTGCCAGTTTTCTTTTCAGGAGTATGAATAGGATTCAATTCCTATTCAATGAAGATTTGTTTCTAAACATTAAAAGGTTTAGAATCCTTCTAGATCAAAAAGATCAACTCCTAATAGGATTGATCAAGATTCTTCAAATATCCAATGGCCAAGATTATCTCATAATCCAAATAGGATTTGTATTGTAAAATCCTATAAATAAAGGTTGTAACCCATCATTGTAAATTGGAGCGGAGGAGCAGAAGAAAGTTGTGGTGAACAATAATGTAAGGCCCTAAAAAGCCAAGAAGGCCCTAAAAAGGCAAGAAAAAGAGGAGCAAGATGAAGTTGAATAGAGATAAGGTATATTCTTGTAATCTAGGCATAGACTCCAGAGGAAGGTGAATTCTTTTGAGTCGTCAAGAGAAAGGTTAGATCTCTTTGTATCAAGTTTATTAATAAAGCTCTCTCAAGTTCTCTCCCCATGGACGTAGGCCAAGTTTGAGCCGAACCACGTTAAATTGTGTGTTCTTCTCCTCGTATCTTTTAATATTCATCTTGTGTGCTCGAGGAATCGATCTCATGACATGCTTGAGGTCGTCGGTGGGGATCTCGTATCTCCCAACTATTAGTATCCTAGTAAGAATGGTATCTCGGGTATGTACGCAACAATTGGTATCGAAGCATATCAATTTTGTCACAACAAATGATATCAAAGTCGATGGTGTTCGTTCAAGACTCGAGTGCTCTAGATGATGAAGATGTCAAGTCGATGGAGCTCGACGGAAGCATCAAGATGAAGAAAATAACAAGAAAGTTCAGATTTGTTCTGAAGTAAAGATTGATAGCTTTTGAAGTATATTGAACAAGGTAGAGTCGTCAAGGCTCAATGATGCTCATATCTGAACACGATAGACGCGGAAGTGATGATCGGATCATCGCTAGTGGCAGACGACGAGACGAGCTCGACGAGCTCACAGAGGCATCGCACAAGACATCCCATGGAGGCTCACTGCGGCAACAAGTCAAAGGACAAACAGCGGAGGGTGATGAAGATAATCAATGGACGAGATTAATCGGAAGGTAAATCGTGCAATCGTAGTCGGATTCAGACGATTAAGGTGTAAAACCCTATGTTTTTCAGCGTTCTGGATGCAATGGTGGGTGCAGATCGAGGAGATTCTAATGTCTGATGCAGAATCTGTACATATCGGTTAAAGGAATCAACAGAGATCACAATCAAAGTTACAACGGGCTAGTCGTGACACAGTGAGATTATTGTAGTCATTGGTGGATCTATCAAGTTTGAAGATCATCAATAGCAGGGCAATAAATCTGGCAAACATCAATGTTGTGGTGGATAGCAGCCCTGATTGATTGAAGGAAGACCATGACAGCGTGTGACGGGAAGCCCCAGTAAGACTATGGCAGTTATGTGAAGACGATAAGTCTCAAGGCTAAAACATTGATGGAAGGTGAACCATCACCGAGTGGTCAGTGGAAGACCATGGCACGACAAGTCCTTGACAATGTTCGTGTAAAGTTGGCAAGACCATGGCAGAATTAGAGGCCAATTGCCTCAAGACCGGTGGGCCCCATGGCCGGGAAGTGTCACAAAGTGAAATTGGTTGGTGGCAGCGGTGATACAATGCAAGCTAAGGAAGAAACTAAGTCAGAGAGTTTCAATGAAAAGCTTGAAGGGAGCTCACTTCGAGGCAGAGCTTCAAGGAAAACTGCAACGAGTCTAAGAGTTGCAGGATGACTATAGAAAGGGTGCACTCAGGCGAGATTCGAGATGACCCAAGACATGGCGGTGAATCCGCCAAAGGCCTGGGGAGAGGGGCAAGGTTAAAGGCTTCAGGATATAGTAACAACCAAGAAAAAATTAAGGTAGTAATCTAAAATCTCAAGTTGTTTTGCTAAAGGCTTGAAAAGCATGTCAAGGTGGAGATTGTTAGGATTTTGCCTTGTTTTTCAAGAAGAGATGATGGTCCAAGAAAATCCAATTGAGTTGGAGAAGACGTTGGCTTGAAGCAGAAGAAGCAAATCAAGGTGAAGCAGTTTCCTTTTAGGCGATTGCCAGTTTCCTTTTCATGAGTATGAATAGGATTCAATTTCTATTCAATGAAGATTTGTTTCTAAAGATTAAAAAGTTTAAAATCCTCCTAAATCAAAGAGATCAGCTCCTAATAGGATTGATCAAGATTCTTCAAGTATCTAATGACCAAAATTATCTCATAGTTCAACTAGAATTTGTATTGTAAAATCCTATAAATAAAGGTTGTAACCCATTATTGTAAATTAGAGCAGAAGAAAGTTGCGGTGAACAACAATGTAAGGCCCTAAAAAGTCAAGAAAGAGAGAAGCAAGGTGAAGGTGCATAAAGAGAAGGTATATTCTTGTAATCTAGGCATAGATTTAAGGGAAAGGTGAATACTTTTGAGTCATCAAGAGGAAGGTTAAATCTCTTTTTATCAAGTTTGTTAATAAAACTCTCAAATTCTCTCCCCATGACGTAGGCCAAGTTTGGGTCGAACCACGTTAAATTGTGTGTTCTTCTTTTTGTATCTTTTAATATTTATCTTGTGTGCTCGAGGAATCAATCTCATGACGTGCTTGAGGTCGTCAGTGGGGAACTCGTATCTCCCAACTATTGGTATCATAGTAAGTATGGTATCCCGGGTTATGCACGCAGCAATTGGTATCAAAGCATATCAATTTCATCATAACAGAAGGGCCTTCCCCGTTCCGAGACCAGTCCACGAGCCAACCTATTACACTGTTTTGCTTGACTCGGGTCGAGTCACCCGAGTCAAGGCCAACTCTGCCTAGTCGTTGCTAATCAAGCCAAATTTTCATATAATTAATTTCATATAACTTACTATAAAAGTAAAGCTAATCTTTCCTTTAGTGAAAAAAGTAGTTAACTTAAATTTAATTAATCATATAATTTACTAAATTATGCATTTATTTTGATATTTAATACTGTGACGCATGTATTTATGCATTATCTTCATGTTTAGTGTGCTAAGTGAAATGTTTTAGACATGTTATAGGTCAATTTTGATGTCTACATTTTAAAAAATTTATCGTGATTTTTTCAGAATTTTTTGAGTCCTCTATGTAGTGTTTCGCGCGTCTCGCTCAAGTTCGTTCCCCTACGCCGCGACCGATGTGCAATGGTGCCCACCGAGTCGGCAGCCGAGACATCGACTTTGAACCATGCTCATAATCCTTTTAACTTGTTCCCTCATCAACCCATTGACTATTTATTATCAGTGAAATAAATGTGATTATGCTTTCATATTATTCCTTAATTTGGATTTGCATATGTTATTACAGGGATTCAAAAAACTACGCGAGCAAATCTCTAATGCCTACCTTCACTATCCCATGCTTGCCTACGAATTTTCCAGAACACTGCTTGCATATGAAACAAACAAATGATGATACAACAAGCTTGCACTATTGCTACATCAAAGAGCTTTGGAGAATAGGAATTTTAGTTAAAGAAAGAAAGCATGACATTGTGATAGAATCTCATATGCACCCAACGGTTATATGGAATTCTCATAGAGAATGTGTGGATTGAAAAGATAGATCCCTATATTTTAAACATACAAAAGAAGGTGGATAAAATGCAAATGCACTGTCAAACAGTTAAAAGCATTGTCAGCTGCTGCATAGGCAAAAATCCAGTTACTGATGCCCAAAGCCCTGATAAGTGGTATAATGGTATAAGATATGATAAAAAAGAATGAAATATGGGGCATATAACAAGCCACCTTGTAATGGTAAGGTCCTTTACAAGAATTATATAGGAAAAAGAACTCTGTAGTAATGAGGTCAACAAAGTTGACTGTTGTACAAACTGAGATTTCAGTAGGCAAATAGAATGATCTAAGCTACGCTACTTGAGATAGACATAAGATAATGTATAACAATAACAGCAATTGGGGGGAAAATGAACAGAATACATATGGCCCGACACCTAAAGCCCTTGAGCCAAATTTGCATAGTCAAAAGGAAATTATAAAACGAATATGACAGAGGATATGCTTGATGATTATGAATGCTTCCTCTAGCATTTAGGTTAGGTTTTATGGTACACAAAATAGAAGTCTAATGCTACCAGGAGCAAATGCTCTTCAACCCTAATTAATAATTATAAGCATCTTCATCCTCCTCTTCCTACTACAATTGCCAGTGTTGTTATCACTATTAGCATGACGATGTGCATCATCTTCCATTTCCCTTCCTGACAAAAGCTGATTTTTCCTTCCAAGCAAAATCAAAGAGTTTTAAAGGGTTCATAAAAATAGCTATAACTTGCCGTTAAGCCTTACCTCACCAGTATAAATTAGTACAAGAAATCCAACCGAACAATTACAAGGTCTCAAAACTGCTGGGAATTTGTTCATGCACCCCACAACAGACACCAGAGGGAGGGAGGGAGGGAGGGAGGGAGGGAGGGAAGGAGAGAGGAACATACTGGACATTGATCATGCAACAAGGGATCACAAATCAATGTTTACAAAATGTAAATAAATTGCTTAAGTTGCAGCCACCTCATGCGTGTATATAACATACTGGACTTTGTTCTCCGTACTGTATTATGGGGTAGAAATAGTTACATCTAATTTTCAAAGCAGCCAAACACAATTTAAAGCTTATGAGAAAGAAGGTTACCCAAAACTGTGGTGAAAAGTGAATTTCCTTTTCCAAACATTACCCTTTATAATTTTCTACATTCTTGAAGATTCGAAGAGATTATTCATTCCATTATTCCCTAAAGCCTTTACAACAACAATTTCTTTCCACACTTCAAATTTGAAATATCATAGACAAATATTGTTAACAAAATCATTTTCATATAAGCATGTTCAAAGAAATATAATGATGAATGATACAGGTTAAGTATGCAAGTTTTACAAGGAAACATACCCAACTCCTTTGGATCGCCTCGAGTTCCGATCCATGATCAAACGCACATCTCTAACCTGAAAATCATTAACAGTTGTTCATAAATCTAATTTCTTGAAGCAACTAACATGCATAGAACTTACAGCTTAGAAGATACATTGACATGCTTACTACAGATAATACCACCCAATGACTGCAGCCTATATGGACAGCAATCAACTTTTCCATTCACTATGACACTCACCCAATAAAAAGAATGTTGAGCCACAAAAAAGTCACTATAATAGGCCTCATTGAAGGCAGGGAGCATTTACTGCAATAAGAAGCAAATGTATCTCAATGCACGCACTAAATAGATTGGAATGTGAACTTCTCATCGAAAGCTTTAATCCTAATATAGATATCAAATTAAAACTTTAAACAACAATTTGGACAAGGGAATAAGTATATTGGCAGTGCTATGTGAGGTAAGATACCTGTTGTTGCATACATATGTAAATTTCAGAACACTTTATCAGATGGGTGTGTTATGTCAAAACATGAAGCTAAACCTAACAAATTAGAAACGTACATCAACCTCATATGCCGCATAAACAAGGAAGACCAAGAAATTAATTACACTAACCTTTCCCGCTTTAGAGAAGAACTCATAAACATCTTTTTCAGTCGCTTTCAAGGGCATCTAACATAAAGAAACAGAAAATTAGAAGCAGGTTGATTAAGCAAAAAACAGAAGTACATATATTATCACTGTGTAAATGAAGTGAAAAGTAAAATATGTTCTCTCGTACCTGATAAGCAAAAACAGTCCTTTGATCTCTTTCTGGATCAGCTTCAGGTTCAACAGCTTCTTTTTTCTCTTTGAATCTCCTACACAAAAACATATACTTTATTATCAAAATCAATAATGTAAAGAATGTATAACACCTAAAATAACTACATTGGACATGCTAACTATATCTGAAATCTAAAACAAAGCAAATGATAAGCTATAAAATCATTCGGAATATTATTTAAGAACATAAATGCAACCATTCAACCAGAATAGTATGGTAGTAGTAACTCACATATGCACAAGTTAAAATCTATACTATCAACTATATTCCTGTAATGCTTGTTGGGTAGGCCATATCCTTTGGAATTCAATCCTAAAATTTCCCCCCGTTGGTATTAGGCCAATCCTTAGTGAAGTGTTGTTTGGATACCCATTGACATATCAAATCTTCAGGACTGCTCTGAAAGATTGAGCCAATCCTTAGAAAAATGAGCTTAGAAGTCATTTCTCTAATCCTGAAGAGTTTCTTTTAAGTATCCAAAAGATCATTTGGGATTAAAAGAGATCAAGGAATATAGGAGCAATCCAAGGGATTATCCTAGGGATTTTGATGCCAAGTAACCAAACATGACTTAACACAGAAACCTATGAATGATATTTCCAGCATAATAACATTGAAACTAAACCTAAATAACATTGTCATAAATAATTCAAACACGATCAATATTTTCCTTATTATGAGCAAAAGAAACTATGCATATAGATGACAAAGAACCTGTGTTAATTCGATATTAACATATAAACCACTGTCAACGGGATTTTTTTTACCAATCTCGGTAGCAACTGCATCCTAAAAAGAAATCAAGAATGTTGAAAATTTAACAAACAAGGGGAATGAAAGATACCTGCTTTCTCTCTCCCTTATCTCACGCTCCAACTCTCTCTCCCTAATTGCTCTCTCTCTGCTCCTAGCCCGCTCCATTTCTCTCTCAACCTCGTGCCTCGATCTACTGCTGCTCCGCCTCACTCTCTCCCTCTCCTTCTCCCTTTCTCTCTCCTTCTCCTTCTCCCTTTCTCTCTCCTTCTCCTTCTCCCTGTCCCTATCCCTGATCCTCTCTCGATCCCTACCCTTCTCCCTCTCCCCATCTCTATCCCTCTCCTTGTTATCCCTATCTCGACTCCTGCGCTCCCTGTCCTTTTCTCGTTCCCGATCCTTGTCGTTCTCCCGCTCGCGCTCTCGCCGGTGGTCTCTGTCCTTGTCCCGATCCTTCTCTCTCCGATCCGACCGGTCGCGGTCGCGGTCGCGGTCGCGGTCGTCGCGCTTGTCGGCGCCGTTGGCAACGTCCTCCGACCTGGACTTCCTCTCCGATCTGCTCTCTCCGGCGTCCTTCTGATGGCGGCGGGAGCTGCTCTTCTTGTCCTTCTCCTTTCGGATCTCGGCGTCCTCCACCGTCTTCTCCAAGTACTCGTACTCGTCGAAGTCCATTATTGGCAACAGAATCGATAGAATCAGCGAACGGAGAAACCCTGAAAAACGGGGGAAGAAGAGATTTTTGAAGAGCTCCGAGCAGCGCGGGGAAGAGTCTGGAAGCAAAAGAACCAAGGGATTTGAGGGTGGTTTAGGGCTTATGTCAGAGTTTCGAAGCGACAGGAGAGATTTGGATTGGGATGGAATTTTTGAAATTGTTGTTGATTAAAAATCGTGAGGTTGCGGATTTTCTTTTCCAGTTAGCGGATCGCAAATGGGGCATGGCCTATGTCGGCTAAACTTTTGCCTGATGGGCCTAATTTTGGGCTTTAAATGGATGGGCTTTTAGATGGCTCGTTTTAAATTTTAGCAGTCCTTGGACCAACCCGGGCCAGCTCGCTTTAATATTGAAAGGTTTAAACGTTTGAACATTCTTTCCAAACTTTATGGCAACAGTTTTGTTAAAAAAAATTAAATATTTAACCAAATGATATTATGTTTCATTACAATGAAACTTTATGAAGAAAATCGTTCTCTCAAGTAACGTCGGAGCTATATGGGACTTTCCCTTATAAATTATAATCCATTGTCAATGCAAAAATTTGCAAATAAAGACAAATGTCAAAGTCTGTTTATTGTATAATAAATTAAATGGGCCAGTCTATTCAAAACGAGAGAGAGAGAGAGAGGGGTCGGCTAAATTCATAAAATTATCATGAATTTCCTCTGTTTTCAAAAGATTATTATGAACTTCCAAAAATATAAAACTACCATTAACTTTTTCATGAAATTTCAAATAACTTCTATCTGTTAATACAATGTTAAATTAACGATTACGTGCATATTACGTGATTAATTCATGACCATTGTCTTTTTATTTTCTAAAACTTTTTGAAAATGGGTAGGGGTCAAATTTAACGGGGGGTATTTTGGTCTTTTCCAACTTCGATGTCAATGATGTGTGGTAGTTTTTTTTTTTTTTAAGCTAGCTAAGTCTACAGTAATTTTAGGCATTTTTTAAAGTTCATAGTAATTTATTTGAAATAGAGAGAAGTTCATTGTAGCTTTTAATTTTTTTTTTTTTTTTTATAGTCAGAAGGATTACAAAACTAAACTAAAACAAAGAAAAATAAAAGAGAATTGAAAGATAAAAGGTGATCAAGTAATCCCCTCGAAGAGGATATCTATTTCATGCAGAATTCCCTTATCGTGATCGGTCAAGTCTTCAAGTGGTTCATCAAAATAAAAAGAGCAGCTAGCAGCGAAAAAATGATGATGGAGAACTACTCTTCTTCTTGTTCTTTCCCAACTTGATCTCAAATTTTGCAATTGCAGATCATTGGCATATCAGTGAATCAACAATCTCCTTTTCCTTACTTTTCTTCTCTGAAGACTTCTTGAGTGGAACATACTCCAGGTGATCATTGTCCGGAATCGAATCGCAGGAACCCTGGGCTAGCATCGTTCTGAAGGTGGCCATTTCTGCAGCATTGGGTTGCGGTGTCGTCATTGGCGAAATAACCGCGGCAACTTCGTTAATGGGGTGTTGGGCCTCATATAAACCAGCTCCCATTTTTACTCCAATTATTCAGGGCCCAGATTGGAATTTAACCCACTCAAAAGTCACGTGCCTAATGGCCTTTCGGCTCGGCCCACTACCACTCAAGTCTAGAACCATCACCTCACCAACCCAAGCCCAACTGTGAACAACATGCCCAAATTCCCCACCGGCCACATTGAAATTGGGCCCTTGCGTGGGCCTAATTTTTCCGGCTCACGTAACGGTCGCGCTCGTGCCCGCTTCTGATCGTGACAGCACACGTGCCCATTTCCAAAATCTCAGCAAAAACGACAATCCACGTGTCGACCCAACAGGAGCACACGTGTCTGGCCCCCGGAGACGTAGACTGGCATCTCAAGCAACCTCAGGCTTTGATCGACAAGTAGGCATGTTGATGATCAAATGTCTGATCACCAAGGCTTGTTCCTTTTTTTTCGGGGCAAGCTCTCCCCACACAAATCTTAGTTTATTGCAAAATCTAAATAAAATCTTTTGCAAGTTAACTGGAGAGCTATTTTTTATTTTATTAAAGAGTTCGGTGTTTGGATTGATGTGACGATATCCTAATTTATTGGAATTTATTTTGTGGTTGACGTAACATTGAGAGTTGGGAGTCATTGTTGGGGCATGGATCTTTTCCTAACTCGAATGGACACCAACTAGTTTGCATGTCCAATGGGGGACAACAGGTGAAGTATCTAATATATTCACTATTTTTTTTTTTGTAAAGTTTTGGTAAGAAGAAAAGAACAATAGAGGACGATATTTGCATTTGATCATACATGGATTTAGATACCAAAAAGAGGAGTGAAGTGAAAAGAATGAGCAAAAGAGAGAATATTGGGCTTATTTTAATTTTATTTGAGCATTGTAAATTAATACTGTGTTAATATTTTCTTTGAAGACATTATATTATATTATATGTCTGTGTGAAAAGACATCTTTCTACTTTCTCATATGTTCTCCTAAAATTTATCCCAAATAATTTCTTTTTTCGATCTTTTTAAGATCTTAAATAAAAGAATGGTGCTCACATTTACCTTCGCATCATCTCGGTTCAAACTATTTTAAAGTCTAGGCAACTACTCAGTCATCAATAAATGTGCATGTAATATGTGGAAGCATTCATTGCGCACAAGACTCGTATACGTATGTAACAGCATAATCAATGCCTTAATTGTATGAATTTAATGTTTTAATATGTATATTAAAACAAGGAATTTCTTTTCAGTGTCAAAGTAATGCATTTCTATTGTTTGGTAAAACTAAATTCGTGTTCATGTGAATATCCAGTGAAATATGTCAAGAAATTTGTTGGTTACTAAGAGAAATATAAGAACGAGTTGCTTTTGTCTCTTTTTTTTTCTTTTCTTACAATCTCTCCATTCCTCTTCTTCGAGTTGCTGAAAAACCCTAGAAGTCTTGTTTGAAACTGCATCAACTTTATTCCAAGCTCAGAGTCTGTCCTAACAAGGAGTAATGACTTTTTGCATAAGTAGTTTCTAACATCAGTTTTCTCTTTAATAAAAGAGGTGATCATGCAATATTTTTGATCAGAAAAGATTAAAAAAAAAGCACCAAGTTATTAGACAGTGACACGTGGGCTCGTTCTTGTGTATTTCCTTCGTCTTCCACATGTGAGTTAGGGTAACAACAGCACGAAAACACTACAACATTAGTACTACAATTAAACCTAGGTCACTGTCATTTCATCCCTTACCTTTGCTTGAGAGAACAACTTCTTCGTAGGATACAAAACGTTCTCATTTTAAACTTATAGCTCCCTTCCCATGAAAAGCAAACAGTAATACATGTGGTTCACACTGTAGCATGTGAGGACAGTCTCAAAGGTCTCTCATGTAACATGCTTGCACCTCTCATCTGCCACCCACCAACAGTTCACATATCATGCAGTTGATTCGCATATAGTCACAAGAAACTTCATTTAACTTAAATTAACATGGGCAATATATTGAATTGGCCCACAAGAATGTTGCATGTGACCCTCAGTCTGCATCATTGAATCATTGAAACCCTAATGAATTAATTTTCTTTCTTGGCTAATCTTTTGACGTAATCGTGATCCCTGAGCAAATATTAACAAACGACTGCCATACATGTCTCAAACAAGAAAGTAGTCACCACAGCTGAACAAAAATAAATGAACAAATATTATATAAATAACAACTCATCATCATCCTACAAACAAATCAAATAGTACAATCCATATTTGTTCTTCTTCTCTTTATGACTGCAAAGAATACAAGCAGATGACAACTCAAAAGATAACCAAAATGTGAGGTATTATTTCATGGAATTATTTAGAAGAATAAAAAAAATGGAACTACCCGGAAGAAGAAGGTGGTGGATATCTAATGGAAGAATCGGTCCACGGCGGTGCCTGCGACTGCGAGCTCTGTTGCTGCCGCTGCTGGAAATAGCCCATCTGCTGCGAGCTCTGCTGCTGCCGCTGCCGGAAATAGCCCATCTGCTGCTGCGTCGAATGAAACAGAGGGAACGACGAAGACGAAGCCGAAGCAGAGCCCAATACCGAAGAAGAAGAAGAAGAAGTTGAAGTAGCAGAATTAGAAGAAGCGACAACATTTGCAGAAGCAGTTGCGTACATAATCTGATCTAAGAGTGAAGCTGGAGGTATCCTCTGATACTCTCCAGTCCCCTGCAGCAACCTAGAGTACTCCAAATAATCTCTTGATATTACATCCGAGCTCTGGAACCCAGCAAAGGACTGAGCAGCAGAAGGAGGCGGAGGCGGAGGCGGCGGCGGCGGAGACACTTGCGTTGGCTGCTGAGCTTGCGGTGGTGGCCGTAGACGGGCGTTTTCAGGGAAATTGAGCTTGGCTCTGTTTCCCCTGAACCGGAGCGCCGCCTCGTCGTAGGCCCGGGCCGCCGCCTCGGCCGTCTCGAACGTGCCGAGCCAGACACGCGCGGCTTTGTGTGGGTCCCTGATTTCTGCCGCCCATTTTCCCCATGGCCGCTGCCGGACTCCCCGGTACCGCCGCCGGGCTCCTTGCTCTGTTTCTGTTGAGAATGATGGAGACGATTCCTCTGTTTTGGGTGTCACTTGAGCCTGTTGCTGTGTTCCTGAGAAATACAAGAAAGTTGCATGGACTGTAAGTTCACTGTTTAGAGTTTTCAAATGTTTGAAGAGCCAATCAAATTAACATGCAGAAATAATAATTTCTGTTTTTAATTTTATCTGTGCTTTTCTTACTAAAAATGTCAATGTAGAATCCAAACCACCTCAACGAGAGGGAGAGATGATGACATAAACAGATGAGCCATCAAAATGACACGTAGGGGAGATACACATAAACTATGAGCAAAAACTGGGGACAGGTGGATTAAGTTGTGCACATAGGAGAGAAGGACTGACACTTACATGAAGAATGAGTACAAAAAAATTGCATAATTTTTTTTTGTATTCATGTGGTGATGATGTAGTTGCTTAAGGTGGGGGGAGAGAGAGAGAGATAAATTTGTCATTTTGAGGAAGAGCCATCTTGCTACAAGATAAGGCTAATGGTTATCTTCGTCAAGTTGAAAAGGAAATAAATAAAATAATAATGATTCATATTAAAAACCACCAACAGAGATGGATGGGGACAGAGAGAGCTTGGATTTAGAATCCAACAAGGAAGCAATCTAGGCTTCTTGTTGTGTATTGGGACCAAATTCTAAACAGAAAAAACTACAAAAATTGACAAAAAGAAAAGTGTTGTCATGTAGAGGAGAGAAATGCTAAAAACACCGAATCTATTCCCAATAGATATTATTATGTAATTATATGTACTGACCAAGACTCTTACTATGTCTTGCTTGCTGCCCTAACTTTGCTGTTTCTTGCCACCTCATGGCTCATAGTTTCAAGAAACCTACACCTTGACATCTTCAAACACCTCTTATGCTCTAATATTCTAAATCAGAGACCAATACCAAGAAGTAAACTATAGAAAAATGATCAGATAACAAAAATATAAAGTAGAAATTTATGACAAAAAGACAAAAAAAAAAAAAAGACGAACTAAACTCAAGATTTTGAGAGAGCTGAAGCTACATCGAATATCTAAGAAACCAAAGCTGAAATTGGATTTTCAGAAAGCATATGATAAAATTCCTGTGACAATATTTGATAATATTCAAAGAAATAATAATCAGGTTGAAACATATAGTCTCAAAATATAATAATAGCTTCAGTACGCCAACAAAACAAAAACAGGAGGAAAAAAAAAAAAAGAATAGAATTGAATTAATTATATTACTTCAAATGAATCAACAAAAATCGAACATTTGAAACTGGACTTTGAGAACGCTTACGAGTAAAATTTATCAGAATAATTTTGAGAGAAGAAGTGATTGTAGAAAATTAATCACCTGCAAGAGCTGCAGCAGGGTCTCCATGAGCCAAGCTCCCAAACTCCCCAAACCCTCTATAATACCTCATGCCGGACTCCGGCGGAATCTCCTCCCTCTCCCTCTTAACTCCGCCGCCGCTGCTGCTGCTCTCGCCACCCCAAGACTGCAAAGAACCAGCCGGAGAACCACCACCCACAGCGGCCCGGCCTGCACCGGCACTCTGATCCTGACTCTCACCGGCCATGACACGAGTCAAGGCAGAGACCATGGTCGACATCTCGCGGTCGTCCCCGCCGAACCCCGAGAACGCGGGCCCGTGCACCGCCGCCGGGCCTACCTCCTCCTCTTCCTCATTGGAGAAGAACCTAGCAATCTCATCGCCGGAGTCACCGCCGTGGTTCGCCACCTTGTAGCTGATGCACATGTATTATGCACACACAAAAAAATTTTGAAAATTTTGTCAACTTTTTCTTTTCTTTTTCTTCAACCCTTTGAATTCTTGAGACGGAGATGAATTTATATAGCGTCTAGCTAGCAAAATTGGAACGTGCCACTTAGCCAACCTAACGACGGTAAACGTACACACACAAAACCGGAGGGGTGATTTGCAAAAATTGCACAATTTGGGGTTAAAAATTATTGGATTGGACTCTTGGGGCGTTCACACTAATTTTGACCGACTCAACTCAAGCTAGTCGGTTTTAGAGATTTGCTTCTGTCGGCGTTGGATATCTCTGTAAACGTTTTGGGTGCCGACATAGAAAAGCCCATGGGATATTAATGGGTCGGCCCATGTTTATTGTGTGAATGCAGAAGAAAATGAAAAAAATACGTATTGGTCTGATCATTTTCTGCACTATGCTAATGATGATTGTTTTGCTTTGTTAAATTTAATCTCTTTTTTAGGATGGTTAGATGCAATGTTAAGAAGCCATTTAGTGCATAATCGCCATTTTTAGGTTGCAGCTCCAGTGACCGTCCTGAAATTTGCAATTAATAGTCAAGTTTTAAGTTTTCTTAATCTTTATATATACATATAATTCACAAGAAACCCATATAAAGGATCACAACAATGAAAACCCTTTTATGGTCAAATAAAATAATAAGATATGGATTTTGCATTCCATGTGTCTCACATTATTGATCTAGTCTTTCTTTCACAAAGAAAAAAAGAAAATAAAAACTTTGATTTTTTTTTTTTGGGCATTATTGATCGATTTTTCTGACTTTTTTTGCGTGGAAGCATTCCTTTGTTTGCATAACAACTTTTTAATCCAAATTCAATCACAATCAACATATTAAGTCACCTAGGTGATGCCATTTATAGGAGCTAAAGCTAGCTATACTCTTTTGGGCAATAGTGATAATCTAACGTAGTTTATCCAAATTAATTAATAATTAATTAGGTCTTAGATGCTTAGATTAGCATGCTGCTCTGGTCATCACCCTGAAGTGCAGTGCAGATTCTAGATACGAGAATAGTAAACAAGAAAGCAAGAAGTATCTTTTTTCCTTTTCATTTGATTAAGGACACGTATTGTCTTTGATGCCCTGATCTATGATATTTAAAAGGTAGCACATTTATCATAGCAATGACTCCAGCACTCTCTTTTCTATAATCTATATCTAGTCCAAATCAAATTGTCTTCTAACTTTAAGGACAGCAACCACTAAGAGATCATGCATGTGTCCACTGTTGAGGGATCTCGAGAAACCTCCATCCTCCTAAAATTCAACTTTGACCTACGTGGACATGACAAATACGCCTTGCTCCATCTTTTTAGGTGGGATGCTCATGGGGAACGTTGACCTTGGATCATATGAGTCATGCAGAGTGCAGACCATTGGCCTTGTGTTTTTATTTCAGGTTGTATTATGCACGTATATACAGTTGCCGGGCCTGTATCGTATTTGGATCGAGTCTAATTTAATACAGATACGAGAGAGTTTCGTAATTGTGTATGGTTATATATATGCCTCTTGTAAGTCTGAGAGAGAATTCAACAATGATGTTTGTAGCTAAGATTTAACCTTTTTTTTTTTAAGAAAGCGGATGGAGGTCACCCGCCAATCTATCCACACACACTGGTAATTAATTATTCAAGTTAAATGTGTCGTTGGACAACAGCGGGAATTGAACTTGGGGTTTGTAACAGCCTATTTTATTAATTGTTATTTATTAATTATTATTTCCCATAATTTTAAGCATCGATTATTAATGGAATTTTATAATTCATTATTCTTAAATTAATACCAATGATAATGAAGTTGACCAAAGAATTTACATTTTATTATATGAGTTTTTAGTTTATTTTATTTGGATTTATAGCATAAATTAGAATATATATAAAAATATATATACATGTATATTATGCCAAAATAATTATTATATAAGAGTATTTGAGGGTATATCTTAAATATGGCAATTTTGGTATACATTAATGTATTCCCAATTATACATACCTAATTAATTATTAGGTATTTGTATTTTAAAATTCTTTATTAAAACTTAAGTGAGTGGAGGAGTTAGGTAAGCATGAGGGGGGTGAGGTGTAAGGCTAGGATCAATTTGATCCTAGCCTTGGCCAAGTGGCAAGAATGAGGAAGGGTTTAGCTTTGTAATAAGTTGGATTTTGGGGGTATTGTTGCAAAAGAAACACTCCCTTACGTTCAGATCAGAGAAGAAATTCTCTTCCCTGAAAACTTAACCTCTTCTTCTCTGTAAACTGAATATCTTCATCTCAAAATACCCTAATCTCTCCTCTCTCAAATCTCTCACTACCCAACTCTCTCTCTCTTTTTCACCCTCCCAGCCGAAGCCAGGAGGGCGGCCGGCCGCGCGCCACCACCAGCCGCGCACGGCCGCGCGGGGAGGCGGCGCAGCCGCGCGGGAGGGCGGCGCAGCCGCGCGGGAGCCGGCGCCAGGCCGCGCACGGCCTGGTGGGGGGGGAGGGGGTACCCGATTTGGCCAACAATCGTGTAGAAATTCAGATCTTGGAATCGTTTTTCATAAGGTACAAATCAACCCTAATTCTGAAATTTTGGTTCCAATTTCTCTTTTATTTCAGAGGTTGATAGTTGGGCATAGATCCAATAGAAACCAACTAGTTATTTCTATGATGATTGTTGCATAAACTAAGAATTTTGCCTTGTCTTGTTACTAGGGCTTGAGTGGGAGAATTGATCAAAATCGTTAGTGGGAATCCACATATCTTGGTGAGTAAATTTACATACTCACTCTATATGCTAAATTCACGAATTTAATTCATGCAAGTATTATATGTGACTAAGAGGGATTTTAGGGAGAGTACAATAGATGAGTGTAGAGTATCATGTAAATTAATTTACATGGAATTGATGCCAAAAATTAAATTTTTATTAGGAAGTAGTTGTATAAATTATTGTGTTATGTGTTCATAATAATTTGATTTAAGTTAAGTAGTATAAGTAAAGCGAGTGGTGATGGGTGTGTATTAGAATGTAAGGGTACCTTAGTAGTTGTGTTGCAAGGTATGTATGTGAAATGCTTTAGTCATTAATTATAATACCTTGGCAATCCCGCATGAATTACTTTATACTACTTATTATAGTAATACCCATATATAGCATGATTAAATATATTGACAACATGTGAACATATTGATTTGGTGATTTTGTCATAACATGTTAGTTATGTAACCTCGCCATAGCATATTTTTGTCATACAATGTATGTGTGAGTTGCTTGTAGAATTTATATGTTGTTATAATCGAATATCTATGTATGTCTTATAAGAGGAGGAAGGGGCCGGGCGGGAGCCGGTAGGAGGGGGGAAGACGGTGAATAACGTATTTTTGTTTGTTGCAAATATAGGAGGAAGGGGCCGGGCGGGAGCCGGTAGTAGGAAGAAGACGGGGTGCATGGGAATCACACTTTAATATCATATGAACATGTAGGCTTCTTTCTTATACTACATAAATGAGTCATTATTGTACTCCAAGGAGGAAGGGGCCGGGCGGGAGCCGGTAGGTGGAAGAAGACGGGGTTTGGAAAATGATACCCTATAATTAGGGTGATATGTGATTGTGTTATAGTAAGTAACAAGATATTATGTTATCAATAATTGCTTGGAATATAAAAAAATTGTTAGTCAAGGTTTGGGCAAGGTAAGAATGCTTGTCTAGATATTTTCTTAAGAAGGATCAAGTATTAATCTTGTTTTGGTACACTAGGAGAAGGAACTTTTATTCTCAATGAAAGCCTTACAACTAAGACTCTTAAATATTCAATTGAATCGGGTGGCATTTCCATTCATGCATGGTTTCTTTGGACTTCACAAAGTATGTTGTGGAAATATATCATGTTGTTATCCTTTATAGAATGTTTATGTAATTTACTCGCTGAGCCGTCGGGCTCATTCCTTTCAATTCCTTTCTTTTCAGGTCTGGACAAAGGTAAAAGCATAATGTAACATGGAGTAGTCATGAGCAGAATGACATATGTTTCATAAAATCCTATTTTGTTCGCTATGTGTATGTAACCAAGCTACATGTAAACAATACCTAATTGAATGTGCTTTAGTGCTACCATATTATGTAAATTTTTGTAATAGACTTAATTAGAACTTGTGTACTTGGGAAAGTTGGTGGAGTGAGGTATGGTGATCATATTGGTAGAATTGTGTGAATTATGGATGCCTTGATGGTTATGCAAGATATATGCACGGCATAAGTATATTTTGGAGATATGCTTTATTTTTGTGATAAGTAGGTCATGTGACCGAAATGCTTTGTGGATATAAGTAGGCCTTGGAGCCGAAATTGGATATGTTGTTTGTGGCAAAAGTAAAGATATTAGAGGAAGTGCTGCCGAAATTTTTTTGATATTGGGAATAAATACATATTATGGAGCTAATCTTGCTTATTAGAATTTGGGACCGTTACAGGGTTTGAGCGTTACCAGTGAGCCATGCTGCTAGCACTGTAATTGGGATTTAATTACAGCTGTGTAATTGAGGTGAGAGAGATGTATGCCTCTAATGAAGTGAATGAGGGTTTTGCACTGGCCAATCTTAATAAAATGGACTCTCACATGTTGCTCTTGTATAGGAGATTAAACTTCTAAACATTCATATCGATGATTGAACTGTTTGGATTCAAGAAAATGGGAGGAAGTGAGAAAATGAGGAGTAGTTTTTTTTTTTTTTTTAAAATGAGAATTTGTGTATAATTTTAGTTTATAAAATCAGAGTTTAATGGCACATAAAATGATGAGTGTGGAGTCTATCGACGCAATAGACAACACGTTGGATTCTGCCCTTTGATTGTGATTTGACTAACAAAAGGAGAATGGTACGAACCAACTGGGACCCGATTTGACTCGGCAAGTGAATTAGAAACCAAGAAGGAAAATTTTGTGATGAAATCTTTTGCTCGAGCTACAATTAAATAGGACACGTGTGAGACGTGCAGCCACACTCAACGAATATAATCTCTGTATCAATCAATTTCAATTAGAAAAAAAAGGAAGCATATGCTTGTGAAAATGCTTTCTGAACGAGTTGTTGAGCCTAATTTTCTCTATAATTATAAACTACCTTAATAATTTATTAGTTTTAAGAATCATCATTACTTTCACATTTTATAGTTTTCTTTATAATTATAAAATGCTTTCACTCAAGGAATATAATCTCCGTACAAATCCATTCAATTAGGGAAAAAAAAAATTCTCATTTGTGCATTAATTATTGAAGCAGTGAAAGTGAAAATAGAGTTTTCTCGCTTACACTTTTTTCTCTTGTTCTTTTCAAGATAAAAACATCATTTTTTTTTTTGGGTTCAAGCTACAACTATAAAGGCTTTAACTGTCAAAATTGATCATGAGATCATCTCGAGAACGGTGACGGGTCGGGTCTCATGCTTATCTGAACCGCAATCTCTGTTTTGTCGTTTGCTGTTGACTAAAAAATATTGGATTAATCCCACGTGTCAGTCAACCTTTCTTCTCTTCGCAAAGAAGCAAAGAACACTAGTCAACGGACGTTACGTGGCTTCCTGGGGATAGATAGTTCCTTTTCTTTTTCCCCTTCTTTTTCATTTCATTTTTCTTTGCGGGGGTGTTTGGATGTAAGGAATCACAGTGAAGTGAGGAAGTGGGGAAGTATAATTGCTCATTTCCCTATCTATCCAAACACCGAAAAAGGAAAATAAGAAAAACCCCCTTTTCCCTTTTTCATCTCTCTTTTACACAACCATTTTCTCACTTCCAGAGTGCTACAGTTAATTTTGTGGTCATGTAAATCTCATTTATAATAAGTTATAGCATAAAACAGTTAATTTTTTGGTCAAGTAAATCTCACTTGCATTCTAATTACAATCTATTTTTTATTTTTCTTAATTAATTTTTATTTTAATATTATTTTGCGGTCAACTTTGTGGTCAACTTTTCCACTTCCACTTTTCATTACCATCCAAAAACCGGAAACGACAAAACATTTTCCAAACCACACTTCCCAACAATCATCCAAACACCAGAAAACTTACTACTCATTTCCCTTTTTCCTAAAAGAAATAAATCTTACTTCCTACTTCCTCACTTCACACCAATTCCTTAAATCCAAACAGACCCGCGAAGAAGAAATGAAACATTTGGTTAAACTAAAATAAACAACATAATCAAAAGCATGTCGGTTGTAAATTAATCTCTCTTTTGGCAGCATAATTATAAATAAAACAATAATTAATTGGCACAGAATTCATGCCGACGAGGTCTCAAAGTCAAATGTCACGTGTCTAAATTCACTTCACATTTGAGGGATTTGGGTGGAAGTGAGTCACTTTCAAGAGGGAGATGCCACACTTGAATGACGTGGCATGCCACGCGGCACGAGATTACTTTATGTTGGATGCTACTTTTGTCTCACTGGTGGCTCACTTTGCGAGCAATTGCGATGTCTTATAATTGAAATGAATTTTTGTTTTGTTTTTTAATTGTATTGTTTCATTATTTTTCTCTTCAACAGAAAATCCAGAAATAATGGATCTTCATAAAACATACCAACAAGTTCCATTAATATGATTTGTTTTTTGGTTCAAAAAATTGCTACTTATCTCTACTGTTTATAGAACATGAAAAATTTTCACGAGTTGCTTCTTGATTGCATGAGCTTAAATTTAGATTTATTTATCTACACATGAAACATTGAGATTTTATAGCTACACATTTTTTCCTCTTTTTTACTTGAAAATAATTTGGTTGAGAATTCGACACCAAATTATAAAACACTAATTTTGTCAAAAGGATTATAAACCGCTAAAGTCAATATAAACTTGGTCAATTTGTTGCATGTTAATTTTCTGCAAATAACCCCTTATGCAGATCAATATTATTATCATCTCAAATCAAACTAAAATTTAATAAAATAAAATAAAGGGATCTCAAATCAAATTTCAACTTTTCTTATTGTTTAGGAAAAACTAAAATCAAAGTTGACTTGAAAAGTGGAGACAAACCATAGCATCATTGCATTGGTCATTCTATCAAAGCTATTCTCTGCATCCAAAATTAACCAAATTCAAACACACGACTCTTTTCTTTTTGATGTTATTATTGTTTTAATATTAGAGAAGGAATAAGAGTTTGATTTTTGTTAAGACAAAGTCAGAGTCAAATTCAAAGGTAAAAAAAATAATAATAATTTTAAAGGGAACAAAGACTTTCAAGGAATTGAAAAACGGGAAGATTCATTCATTTGATGAGCAAAAGGCCTGCATATTCAAGATGCAAAGCGAAACTGGGCTACCTCTTTTGACCTCTTTGAACCAGATGTAGTCAAAAAAATAGGAGGAAAATTACTGTGACCAAGCCAAAATTGTACAGTATATATTTATGCTGTAATAAAAAAAAAAAATCAAGATTTCACTTAGCAGCCACAATTGATAGCACTATTCAGTTGACTTTAGCAATCAGTAGAGCACATTTCAACTTGTTGGACTTGAGAGGTTATCATTGCGAGTATGGAAATAGGTAAAGTCAACTATGCTTTTGCTGCTACTTCTAGAATTAATCCAAGAGGGTGGAGGGAGGAATTAATGCAACTTCTCCTGGATCATTTGCAGTTTAACATGGGAGGTGGGGACCGTCTCCTTTGGTTTTGAGATTCCAAAAAGTTTTTTTTTTCTGGTGAGAAATGCTTACTGTAGGCTGAACGATGATGAACTTGGGTGTCCGTTCGCCAAGATCTTATGGAGCATTAGGACTCCATTAAAAGTTGAGGCTTTTTTATGATTAGTCATCAATGAATATGTTTTTACTTGGGATAACCTCATGAAAAGAGGTTGGCAGGGACTCGGAATTTGTGCTTTCCGTAAGACAATGAAAGATTCTATCGATCACATTTTCCTTAGATGTTATTTTAGCATTCACATTTGAAAGTGCTTAATTAATTCTAAACCTATCGTAATTACCACCTTACATTAACTAGTTTTGGTCCTCATTGAGACACAGTTCTTTTATTAAAATGGAAAGAGTGATATGGGACCTATAGGCTGCAGCCGCATTCTGTGAAATTTGAAGTAAACGTAACAATAGAATCTTTAATAATTCGGCCGGATTTCCCTATCAAAATTTTCATATATGTTCTACCCTCAATTCTTACTGGAGTAATCTCATTTCAGACATGATAAGAAATAAGATGAGGCAGACGATGGAACAATCTTTGATGGTTGAGGTTTCCAATGATCTCTCGGAAGACATTGCGGATGAGGGACATGATACCGACTCTGATCACATATGACTGGCAGCATCGCGAGACTCAGTTTGGTTTTTTTCAGAGTTTTTCGTGATTTTCTTCTAGATGTTCAGCTATTTTGGTTCAGCGGTTCTGATTTGACTGATGTATTTACTTTCCTTTTTTGGTTTTTTTTTTTTGTTCTTCTTTACTATGGCATATGCTTATGCATAATAGCATTTTGTTGAGAGAATTCATGCTTACCATTCTAAAGTATTTTTTATTAAATTTTTTTAACGAAGGACGAGAGACCTAACGGCTTCACTGTTTTCTCTCTCAAAAAAGAAAAGGACTATGCGTTGCTACTGATTACTTCATTTTACATATTTACTTATTCATGTATCCTAAAAGTTGTACCGTTGCGTGAGGAGGATTGCAAACGCAAGATGTTTTACCACTGCAGTACAGGTAACAAGATACTTTACTATTGCGTTACGCGAGAGTACTCATGTTTGTCAAGGTATTTGTAGGCATAGAAACATCGTTGACTGACATTTGCTTATTGAGAATAATCAGAAGAAGAAGAAGAAGAAGAAGAGAAATCAAGAAAGACGAGACTAGTAAGCTTAATTTTAGAAACTACTATAAATTTTACTCCATATAAAAATTATAAAAACTTTGAAAAATACGATAGATCATTATGAGCTACGATTTCTTTATGATAGTCTTGAGGGACTTTTACTAAAGTTCATGGTAATTTTTATGTACACAAAATTTTATTTGAAATAGTTTATAATAGTTTCTAAAATTAAACTGAAACCAGTGTGCTTAATAAAGGCCTAGGATTTAGAAGGGCTCTCAATTGGACACCACATGCTGAAACGTTTGCCATCTTTTCTTATGCATCTATCCCTTGTTCCAGTCTTTCAAGTTTACCCTCACATATAATATAATTGAAACATCCCAAAAATGTAGACGGATAAAATAGAAGTAAAGCTGAGTGAAAAAACATGCACTCTATCAGTGTAGTTTTCCGACCTTCTCGAAATCATGACACGTGGCCGCTTCTAGAACTCCCGAGCGGGAGTACTCGTTCAATTCAAACTATAAACGATTCAGGTAGTTAGAAGGAAGAGATAAATTTGATTACTGCTGTTTTTATCTCTAAGCTACCATTTGAACTCGGAAGTTACAGCTCGGAAACAAATCAATCACATCTACAGCTGGATGCAAACTACCAGAAAAAGATGAACACTCGTTCAACCAATTCAAATTAAGATGTTCAGCTCTATTAGCCTATGAGATAAGCAGTTAGTTGTTTAAACAGAGCTGGATTTTGCAGGCTTATCAAAAAGACACTACTTTTATAAATAGTAGATCCCTTCGAGCATGAAGGGACGCCGAATTCAGCCCAGAAACCCCTACAAATCAGAGAAACATCATTGTAATTGCTATTATCATAGTGAAATCTCTCCCTCTCTCCGTGATTTTTTCCTTTCGAATTTTCCACGTAATTCTCTGTGTTTATGTTGATTTTGTTGAGATTTACTTTACCCATCTTCATAATTTTGATACATGAACATATTCTATAAGAAATTACCCACAACAGCCAGCCATTTTCATCTAGTTGGGTTTTGCTGGCAGATTTACCCCAAAAAGCTTCAGCCCAAGAACAAGAAAAAAGAAACTATGGATTACATGTGAGGAGGAGATCCAGCATCAGCAGTACGTTAGAAAGAATCATGCCACCAACAAAGTCCAGTCCCATAACATAAAAATAACAAACTGACAGACAAACAACAAGCAGGAGAGGAGGAAGCTATAGCTTATAAAATCTCAAATCCCTAACCAATTGAAAACAATTACATACATGTACAGCATGAACAACAACAACAAAGGAGCCCTCAGAAACTCGACGCTTCCAGCCTTGCTATTTTTCATCTTTCATTTTTGCAATTTGGTTTGCTAATGTTCCAACAGCTATCGTCCTTCCATGTGGGTGGTTGACGCCCCAAATCCGGCGACCGGTGAGGTTTTGGCAAGAATATCCGGCGAGATTTCCCAGCTTCCGCTTCTCCTACCCCAGCTTGAGTTCCGTACCTCAAGCCCTTGGAACAGGAAGCTGCGACTCCAAACCTGAAACAAGTTCTGACTCAGAGACGACGCTGTGCATACCATTACTGTTTCTCCCGCCCAACTACTCGTCAGCCTCTCCAGATGCTCGGCATTGGGATATCTTCAACAACTCTCCACCAATCTCGAGATCGTCTTCTACTTTGGACCGTGCCTCACTGGCTGATTCCGATTCTGGTTCCCGACCCCATCTAATGGGGAAGGACTTGGGGCTTCCTCTTGCACAGAAGCACGGAACTTGTTTCTTGATGTGCAGAAAACTTCTAGAAAGTTATTCACGCAGCCTTGGTCATAGACGTTGGGCCTATTGTCAGCTCTATATCGGAAATTCTCATATGTCGTCTGAAGAACAATAAAATGAACATATAATATAGCAACAATAATATTATGTACAACAAAGGATGTACAAACAGAAACTGAGGTAAATATAAGCAGAAGCTCAAACAGAATCATCTCATTATCAATAACTATGTCACCTATGTCAAATACAGTATCAAAATCATATATTATCCAACACTTGAGCATCCTTGGTTTGAGCATTTATTAGAAGGGTGAGCGATAGAGAAAAAAATCCTTGACCACTATAAAATAATGATAGGTGTGGCTACTTAAAAACAGACAAATAAAGTAAATGAAGACTTCAAAAGGAGAACGGACTGTTAACTTGCTATGCTGTACGTCCATTAGCCAATTAAGTAAAATACCTGATAAATTTATTTCAATAAAATGACAAAAAAGTATTACAGATCTCATTTAGGAGATAAGCCGACCTCATTACAATAGATCCAAATCCAAAATAGAAGGAAATGATCTCAAAATGTGAAGTTTTCTCCCTAATTTAGTATAAATTTTTATTCAAATAAATCCCACTAAGCCAAAAGAACCCGGACAAGCTTTGTAATAAAGTGGATACACGATTTGACAACATTTTCAACATTCGTAAAATAAGGTACTTAACTGAAATTATGCTAAATAAAAATTTCGTTCAATTGGTTTAGGTGTCATTCACTTATTCTCTATCATTATGCTAGCAAATGAGAAATGCGTACCGGTCCAAAATGAGTGCAGCATTATAAATAAGGATCAAATTATCACAAACCAGATGTGTCGAGGTACCCCAACCACGTGCAAACAATATATACCTTGTTGTGTATTGCATGAATGGTACATTACATTTACAATGACACACCAAAGTGAAGCTGTTCAAAGCCACAAAATGTAGTCTTCCAAAATTTAAGCTATATCACTGTTTTCTCATACAAAGTGACATGCTTCAGTTCAAAAATATACATAATTTCACTGGTGGAGAATTGCAAGAAATATACTACAAATTGCAATATAACACAAGTAATCACAGCTTAAAGCAGGCAAAAAAATAAAATAAAGACAAACATATAAATAGTAACATTATGAACATCTCAACTTTCAGTTGTTCCTTTGTTGGTTAAAAGCACCTGAAAATTTAAAAGTGCATAATACATGAACCTTACAGTGACCATAGAATATGCAGAATATGAATGCCATCATACCACACTATAAAGATTCTTGCAACCACTGAAGAGATCTTAAGCTGAGAATCATGTTCCAACCCCCAAACCACCCCCCAAAACCCCCACCCACCAACACACACACACACACACACCCCACCACTACCACAATCACAGCACACAGAAACTAAAGAGAGATGAGGCAAGGATGGGTGGGTGTTTTTAGGCAGTTTGGATGCATGCATCATGCCAGAAAACCTCAAGGTTCCGGTAAAGATAATAAGACATGTTTTATAGTTTGAGCCAAATTAGCCTTCTAAAGTTCAGAAAACAAGATATCTGTCTCACAGCCTACCCATTCAAGCCAATTAAAGTTGTATTTCATTCACTCAGATCAAGTAGGTTTGGTATTTGGAACCCTAAAAGCAGTTCAACTGCTCAAAACAGCTTGGTCTACATAAGCAAAACAAAGAAGCACCTTATCAGAAGAAACTTTACAAAGAACCAAAAAAAAAAAAAAAATGATGAAACAAAATAAACAAAATAAAATGCCACGTATGACACTAAACTGGTTGGTACCAATGAGATATAAATGAAATCCAGTAAGGCCACCAACAAACCATAGAGAGACAAAACAATATATCATCAGTATCACAAATGCCGGGGAATGTTTCATTGCTTTCCAAACTGTGGGATAATCATCATCCATAAGAAACTTGATGTACAATGAGCACATTGAAAACACAAATATGCAGAGAAGAATTGAGGATGATACAAAGAAGAAAAAGTAGCGATAGTTCCTCTGCAAGAAGATAAAGTCCAAAATAAGCATCACAGATTCGCACGAAATATATTCTACGGATAATATATAAAATGCCAGCGAATTTCGACAGGTATAAAGGAAGCGGCTCAATATTAGAAAATAAAAGATTGAAATATGTTACTATTGAATATAAACAGTATGTTTAAATAAAGATTAAATTCATTCAAAGAATGTACAGATTATAAAAATCAAGGAGAAATTTCAATGATTCATTCTCATATAACACAGATATGACGAAATGAAACAACCCGTGCTATCAGCCTAATATACGGAGTTCCTTTATAGTAAGAGTAACACAAGTAGTTCTTATCTCCAAGGCTGAAAAAGGGCACTATGATGTATCATGTGATTCACTGCGGCATAGTGCATACTTACCCGATGGGAAAAAATGGTGAGCAAGAAGCGAAAGAAGAAAGGGCAGGGAGGAAGAAAGGATAGACGAAAAAGAAGAAAAGACTGAACAGGGCCTTATTTCCTTTTTCACGTTTGTGGTTGACATATTGCTAAGATTGTGGATGTATTGGCAGCATAACCAAGTCTTCTTCTTCTGCTCCTCATCTCATTTCAGCAAGTAGCGGAAAGTTGCAGGGAGGACGGAGTTAGCAGCAGCACAAGCGAGCCTTATTTCCTTTTTTCTGGTCTTTCTCCTCTCCTTTTCCCTCTTCTATTGTTTATTCTCCCTATGCTATCTTGTGCAGTGGTCGAGGCCCCTCGGCTGCACGTTGTGCCACACATTCCCTATTTTGTTAGTGTAATATCTTATAACTAATAATACTATATTTCTACTTTTATTAATTTTATGTAGAATTAGTTATTATTATTGATTAATTTATTTTATATATGTGTATAAATATATGTGCATACATATTAAGTGCATATGTTTTTGATTTGCATTTATACAAGTATATGTATGTATTATATTTTATAAATTTTTATTAGCATTACTATTATTATTATTATGTTACTGTTAGTATTATTCCTAATTGATCTTCTTTTCCAACCCATAATCCTATTATCCAATAAACCATAAACCATTTAACTCATACCCAAAATAAAATGATAAAATAAACAAAATAAAATTTAAACAAAAAATATATATAGTAAAAATAATAAAATATAATTATGTGTTTAAATTGTTAATTTCAAAATTTGAACTCATGTTCGCTTGTATCAAATCCTAATACCTAAACCATGATGTCATATTGGCGTGTGGTTAGGTAGGAGATCTAAATTATTTAAACAAACTTAAAATCAAATCTAAATTTCAAATTCTAACTGAAAGATCTCAAGATATCTTTAGGGATCTTATCTTAACAACCTGATTACTAAAAATCTTAAAAGTAGTTAGAAAGAAATCTAAACCCATCATTTCTCATCCTCTTCACCCTCCTTGGAGTTAGAGTTGATCATGACGGGAAACGGGTCCGAGGCGTGGAGGTTGAGAAGGAGGCGTGGAGATTGAGAAGGAAACTAAATCCAAGTAAGTAAATATTTAATTTTTATGAATTAAAATATTTAATTGAAATAGCATGATTAAAATTTTATTCTTGTTATAAGACCTAAATCTACCTTAAGATCTAAATCAAATTATCTGAATTAAAATATTTTAATTAAATTAAAATTACCATGCTTAGAGTTCTTTCCATGAACCTTTTCTTCAAAAAAAAGGACAAAATTCACTTTTTAAATAATATATATATATGTAATATATTATTATTCTAACTAAATTATAAAAACCAAAAAAGAAAAAGAAAAAAAAAAGAGAGAAAGGGCTGCTTTCGGCCGAAGCCGAGAGCAGCAGCCTCTCCCACCCAAATCCGGCCAGGCCCAGTGGCCTGGGCCGCCACTGGGCTAGCCAAAACCCAAGCCCCAAAAAAAAAAAAAAGGGGTTGGGCCGCAACTGGCCCAGGTCCACAAAAAAAAGGAAAAAAAAAGAAACTGGGCCGTCACTGGCCCAGGCCCAGGCCTAGGAAAAAAGAAAAAGAAAAAAGGAAGCTGGGCCGTCTTGGCCCAGCCCAAAAGAAAAGAAATAAAAAAGGAAAAAGAATGAAAAAAGGAAACTGGGCCTGGCTTATTGGGCCTGGCCAGAAAACAGAAAAGAAAAGGAAAAAAGAAAAAAAAATACAAATTATTCTGAAGCCCAACTCCAAAAAGCCCAATTGCAGTCCAGCCCAAATATTTGGGTTCTAATTCATTTTAACCCGACCTAAATATAAAAAACAGACCCGTTAACTTATTGAAAAACAATTGTTTTGGCTAGATAAAATTTGAAAAAAATAAATAAAAATAGGGATAAATATCTAGATAACCCCTAGCATCTACTGAAAATTTTGGGGTTATTTGCAAATCATATTGGATTGAAACTCTGTTTTCTAAGTAGAAACCCGTTACTTCAACATTCAGACCCGTTAAGAAAATTGCATGTTTGTAATCATTTAAACCCCACAAAAATCAGTAAATAAAAAATGAATAATATTATAAACTCAGTGAATCATCCTACAACTTTATTTTAAGATCTGGACCATCCGTATTTAATTTAAAATATTGAATTAACATCAAGTAAGATATCTTTTATAAAATTCAATAAATGTAAATTTGATATCTTATGTAAAAATTCACATGTATTTATGTAGATTCTTTGAATTGGTTATCGGACTCGTGATAAATCCAGGTGAGTGTTCCTCATTTTCTTATTGAGTATTCGATATTATTTTATGTGAGTGTTTGTCTACTGGTCTATTTTTAATTCAAACATTTTATCTCATCATTTCATGTGAATATGTATCTAATTTCTGCATTATTTTATTCATGTCCAACTATTATTATATTGTGATGCCTTGGCACTATTTTATTGATATGCCATTTATACTGTTATAGAATTGGTCCAGTATTCTAAGCATATAAGTATTAGGCATAACCTTCCTTATTGATAATAACAGGTTGATAATTGAAATGTAAATTGAGGATAAACTAAATGAGATGTGTTATTGATAAACTGGGTCTCCTATACTGGAACCGAGTACTGGGATCAAATAGTGGAGATTGACTTAGAGTTTTACTATATTGGATATTTTGATAGACAAAATTGAATTTGAGTTGACTTAAGGTTGATAGCAGGCTAGATTAATTAGAATAGTGGATTTTGACAGATACAATATAAATTATTTGTTACAAATTATTATGATGTAGGAGAGTTGGATTTTGGTGATGATGAATCAGTGATATATTTGATGTTTAAGGATATTTAGACACTGTGATTTAGCAGTTTTCTCAATTCATATTTAGTCATTCTACTACTTTGATTCGGATCCTGATATCATGTATTTAAACTGTAATCTGATTGAGACTTGACGATCATTAGTTGTGATCATAGTTAGATAAGTGGATAGTTATATGAGTTATTATCAGACTTGATTCTTTCTTGTTGGAGATGAACTAGATGAAAGTTAATTTAATATCGATGGTTGGTTAAATAGAAGATTCTTTGCTAAGAGAAGGGATTTTGGACTTAGACTTGTCAGCAGAATCGACTGGAGTGGAACTGACCTTGAGCTGAGAAATATGTGTTTGACTTGACTTGATCTTGGTTATAGTTGGATGAATATTGTTTTGAGAAATATGCATTGATTGAATTGATCTGACCTGATAGATCTTATATATATATATATATATATATATATCAATATATATATATATATATATATATATCTGATATGTTACCGACTTTTGGGACCTTATGTTTGACCTTGATATAAGTGAAAGGGTGTGATGACTTTGATCAGACTGAAGTGTGGAGATCTGAATAGATGTGTCAGAGCATTTTTATTTCAGTTACTGAGATACATATATATTGGTGATGGCTTACCATATTAGATACCTTGACCTGGATCGATACTTGACGATCAGGATGACTATGAAGACTAAGTTCATGATGACTATTGAGACTATGAGTAGACAAATTGGCTATTGTTATATGCAATACAGACATATGAGATATTGGTCAGTTTTAGATGAGATTATCTATTGAGTAATATCCGAGCTTGTTACTGTATTCGTGTTATTGAAAATTACTGGAAAAATATTGTCAGATCGTAACATATGCATTGCTCCATTGTTCTACCATTTACACGGTAATATTGTTCACATTGTTATTGTTACTTCATTGATATTGTTACTGTCACCATATCGTCCCAGTAATCGAAATAATATGGATATTAATTGTTATAAAATAATAATGTGAATTGATAACTTACACTGGGATTGGGGAAATTGATGGAGGAGACAGCGTCTGTATTTTGGGTGAACCTAGGATACAGATTGCGCAGTCGAGATACGGTTCCACTGCAGGGTTCCGGGGGATGACTGACATCCCGTATTGTTCATATTGTCATTGTTATTGACACATTGTTATTGTTATTGTTATTGTTATTCACTACCTAGCGGTAGGACCTGGTTTAGCGCCAGGTGATTGGGCCGTGGTTCCGGTTATGTACGGAACCCATCTAAAGTATGAATAATGTCTCTTCTATTAATTTTAATAACTTAGAACGTTAATTGACACGTGTGGCAGGCGTAGTATGGGATGCGTCTACTGCATGTGACAGTTGGTGTTCACTGACATAATAAATAATATTGAACTGTACTTATGTATTGTGACTGACCGTAATCACCTGATTATACATATAGATAAGTTCTGATCGACATATGATTGTACACATGACTGAATTGTATACCAGACTAGTGACATATGCTAGGTTATACCTCTTGACATTAGTGACTTCCTTTTATCATGATATCAGCGTATATCGTTCATAACTTTGTTCTTGATATTAAGTATCCGGTTATCTTTTATTTCTGTTTATCATGTTGTTATTTATTGCATTATTTTTTTATGCACGAGCATTCCTCTTTACACACACTCATTAGGTCGCTTCTGACGACCCTGGATTCGCACGTCAAGGTATTGGACATCTTCTTATATTGTTCAGGTGTTCGTTGAGCTCGTATGCTTCACAAGGAGTTAGAGGTTCTCTTCTTGATTCTGGTATTCTTTCCTTTCTTTACTCCTGCTATTATTCGTTGATTCCTGTATATCACACTTAGCTTCTATTTCATTCCTTATTTCATCTGGGATCATGTGTAGTCATTATTTGTATTATAGCAGTGATCATTAATATTATGGTTTAGATTTATAACTTGTTCAGGTTACTTTAGGCTTAGCGTGTATACATAGAGTATTTTCTTCGCGTATATACGTCGCCGACTCTCGTCGCGATTCGGTTTCTACGTATTTTAGGAAGTGGGGCGTGACAGTTAGCAACGAGCCACATCTGCTTATGCACCTGCATAATCTGAAATTTTAGAACACTGATATTCTCTAACCTGTAAGCTTAGAAATAGAAGAAAAATGACGTGTTCCAATTAAAATATACAAATGAGAGTTGACTTCATCAAGTGACTTCAAAACAAAGAATTAAGAATCTGAATCAGGCTGCACTATGGCCTTTAAATTGAAATACTTTGGAGCCAAATAAACATAAAAAGGGGAAAAAGGAAAAGAACAGAAAAGGGATGAGGCCTTATAACCACCCCTTTTCTTCTAAAGAACAGAATCCTCTCGAATAAGCGTAACCATGAGCATCTGAAAGTGCTTGTTATAATGTAACATAGATGTTTAGTAGCTGTCATCTCATACATGTTATTTTGGTAGGTGATACTGCAAAAGCATATCCAATATCATGTGCTGCTTTTTGAACCTCACTCCCAAGATATTATTACTCTGAATTCAGTCAACTATAATATTGATGCGTTTAAGAACATGTTTAGGGGAGTAGCAATATTGATGTGAATAACAAGATGGAGTAGTCAATAGCGACAACAAATGGGAAATACACATTTCTGATGAATTGTGGATGGATCTCACTAGGTTCATCAAAAATCGTCGTTAAGGCCTCACATCGTTGCATTAGTCATGGCTGATCTCACAAGGTTCCCTGTCGTCTATTGTTACCTATGATATTGTATTAATTGACAAGACTAGAGACAGGATCATTTCTAAAGCAGAAAAGTGGAATGAAGTTTTAGAATTAAGGATTTAGAACTAGCATAACAAAAATGAAAAATACAATTTGACTGTTAGAAGAAGTACAAGAACGAATGAGGGGATAGTTGATATTGATGGCCAAGAATTGCCAAGAGAGAACATTATTGTTAATATCAGTTAGACAACCACTTTACCCAAAAGTTGAGCAGATGACTTGCGGCCCAATAACATATCTCAAGTAATCTTAACACTGTGTGGGCCTTCTGGCCAAGTGTAAAAGCCCTCAAAAACAGAGACAAATTGACATGCATATAGAAACAAAGGAGGGCTCTCGTAAGGATGTTAGTGACCTTCTTAGGACTTAGGAGTGATCGGATCATACTATCATAGTTGAAGAAGCAGCTACAACTATAACTAAACTAAAAAGGACATGGATTGAGGCTATAAAAAATAGATATGGAGATTACAGACCTAACAGAGAAGACCCCTACAAAGTGAATGGAGGAGAGGCTTCATATATAGTTGACCCAAAAATTTTGGAACAAATGCTTTGGTGTTGTGGTACGAGCCAGTTCCTTATTTCTACACAACTATTTAAATATACTTACAGTAACCTTCAACAATCACGGTTCAAAGTCGCGGTCTCGGCTACTAACTCGATAGGCATTGAGACGCATCGGTCGTAGCGTCGCGGATCGGTCTCGGGCCCTGTTTTAAATATCGGCCAAGTCGGCCGAGATATTGTCTGATATCTCCTTTTTTGCATGCTATCGATACAATATAGAGAAATCATTTGCCATATCGTTTGCAGCAAAAAAGACCGATATTTGAAATGTCAGCCGATAAATCGCCCGATATTGGCCGATAAATCACCCGATATATCGCCCGATATGAAATAACTTATTTATTGCACGACTGCGTGCAAATGTACATTATTTTTTACTGTCATTGTAAGCATATTACATCATTTTTATTAGATAGATGATATCTATGACTCAAAATCAACTTTTAATTATCAATATTTCATTATATATAGTGCCTGATATGAACGCCCGATAAGCGCGCGTATCCCCGATATCTCCTTCGATATCCGATATAAAAACCCCCATCCAATACGATCCCGGTATCGGATATTAGAACCTTAGTGTCAGACGATACGCGCAAAACGCTACATAGAAAGCTCAAAAAAATCTGAAAAAATCTCGACAAATCTTAAAAAATGTAGACATCAATATTTATATATCACATATCCAAAACATATCACCTAGCACACTAAATATAAAGAGAAAACATAAATACATGCGTCATTGGTAGAAACATATCAAAATACATGCATAATATAATAAATTGTACAAAATACATTCTGAAATTTAAAAAATGATATGTTAAATTAAAATTTAAATTAATTAAATTAATTAGAACATATCTACTTAAATTAAATTAACTTTATATTATATTTACTAAATTCACTAACATTACTAAATTATCTAAATTAACTAGATCGTATCTATTTAAAATAAATTAATTTTATATTTATTTACTAAATTAACTAAATTAACTTAAATTACTAAATTAACCACTTTAATTACTAAATTTAAATTAACAACTAAATGAACTAACTTAAATTGACTATTAAAGAGAGAGAGGAACTGAGGAAGGTCAGAGTTGGGGAGAGACAGAGAGAGCGGGGGAGAGACAGAGAGAGGAAGAGAGGAGAGAGGGTGAGATCGCGAAAGAGAAACGAGAGAGGGAAGGACATAGGGAGCCAGAGGATGAGATCGGGGAAAGGGAGAGAGACTGGAAGAGAGATCGGAGTGAAAAAGAGAGATTGGGAGAGAGATTTACCTAAAGGGAGAGATTGATGGCGGCGACGGTCTCGCCGCCGGAGGAAAAGGCGAACGACGATAGGAGCTCACGGGCAAGGGAAGAGAGGAATACAGAGCTCAAATCTGATTTTTTTTCCTTTTAAAGTTGCAGAGCTTCACGGGTTCACAGTAGCATGGACCGACTTGGGGCCGACTCGGCCTCGACTTGGTCGAATCGGCCGAGTCGTATCAGGACTCGACCGAGTCGAAACCGAGTCGGCCCCGAGTCAATAAAAAATTGGAGCCCAGGTCATTTCGCGTCACAATCTCATCGCGGCGCCGACGAGTCATCTCCGACTAAGCCGAATCTTCGAACCCAGTTGAAAATAAGCTTACATTTCCATGACATGAGTTTGTAACCGACTCCAAAATGAAAGATTTCCATGAAGAGAAAGGACCAATATGGATGACTACATTAATAGGAGTCCTATAACATAACACAAGAAAGGGATGTACTTGAATATGAAATGACAGCAACTCTATGGACTAGATAAACAATGAATCTGGGTTGAAATAAAAGAGAGGCTTTCATATCATATGCACAAAGTGAGTAAATGAAAAGACACTACCAAAAAGAGAACACATAGGGCCAATTTACATGTTTTGCAGAGAGGTCTTAACTTTAAGGGTTATTCTCGTATTTACCCCCCTAAACTTTTGTATCTTTAAATTCACACCAAAAATCTCATAATTTCTCAATTACCCCCTAATTCTTTAAAAACGACCAAATATACCCCCATTGTCAACTACAATTAGTTTTTTACCGATTTAGTAGTAAGATTACGACATTAACTTTCTCTCTCTTCTCTAAGCCTCTCTCTTCTCTGAATCTCTCTATAATCACATGCAACCCTCTCTCTCCCCCTCTGTCCCCTCCTGCCTCCTCTCCTGCCGCCCCCTTGTAACTCATGATTTTGATGATGTAATTAACCTATAAATTAAACTACTAATAAGTTGGATTAATAGTGTTGTCTTATCTCAGGATAAGACTTTTATTGGAGGATGGATGGATTTGAGCTACCAATATCACATACATATGGAGGATGGAAGGAATTATATGAAGCTTCACAAATTTCATATTTAAGCTAATAAAGAGCTACTAGGAGCAAAACACATCAAGCTCCACAAGATCAACCTACTTACAAGATACATCAAGTTATGAAAGAGCAAGAAGGAGCCAGAGATATATTGAGCTACAAATTTCATCAATAGAAACTATGTCAGTAATCATATAGTAATTTTATTATCAAACATATATTTGGCACATATTAGGATCTTTCTATTTCAGTTTCTAGGTAGAATCTCCATTCTACCACCTCATCCTACAACTCAACCTGATTCTACCATCTCTATCCATTACAGATTAAACTGAGGATATTCTGTCATTATTCTGGTTCAGTTCTGATTATTCTCTAGACATTATATTTCTGTTCTGTGATGACTAGGTTATAGCACCACATGGGTTGTCTTCACTTAGTTAACTACCCACTCTTTGCATTAACTTTTTTTCACACAAGTGGGTTGTACATATTCTACTCCACAACTGAAAATTTGAGTCTGTCATTATTAAACCGTCCTGCTGTTATGTTGACAGTCCTTTACAGCTCTAAACTGTCTAATTTGTACAACTGGGTAAGATATCCGTTGAATATATATTTGGGAGAAATTTTCATCTCTTCCCCTCTCTCTAAAGTCTCCATACCCTCTCTATATCTTAACTGCTGCGGAAGCATTTATTGCCCAAGATTTAGCACAGTTTTGATATCTTATTTCAGCAGCATTAAATGCTCAAACGGGCAAAAGAATCTCTCTTTTTTGTCTCCAACGGTTGGATTCACTCTGATCTTGACTTGTTATTTATATAATACCTCATTCATTTATTGCAAGAACAAGGACAGAACCTGACAATTTCAGCAAAGCTATAATAATGCTCTTCAACCATTCAAGCCTTAAATTTCAGATCTCACCAAACCAAAGTGATTGAGCCAATAATCTACATTCAAGTTCTGATTTTTAGATAAAGTCTCAAGCATTTAATACAAGAGAATTCCATCACTTCATTTACTTCTTTATTGAAGAATCTCATTCTCATCTTCTATATTTATTATAGATTATCATTCTTAATGCTTTAGACTTATTGTGCCAGGTTATTGATTGATAATACTTAGAACTATATGATTGCATAAAGTCTCCAATTATATTCTATCATTGTGCTTATTTTAGTTCTTATATTGTGTTAGAGAACAAAATCTATTGTCATACTCATTGTCGTGTGCCTCAAGATAGAGGTGGTGTGAAAATCTAAGATCGGAAGTATCTTGGTGGTTTGTAAATCCAAAATTGGATAACATCTTGGTGGATTGAAAATCCAAACTCAAGGAAGAGTCTTGGTGGTTTTAATCCATTCTTTAAAGAGAAGTTTTTTAGTTAATTTGCAAATCCTATAGAGATCTCTAGGTGGTGGATGTAGGAGAGTTTTCCGAACTACCCTAAAATTGCTTGCTTTCTCTCTGTTGTTATTATTTTATCAGCTGTACATTTACTGTTATATTGTTGTTTTCTTCTCTCTGTTGATTTTACCACCCATCCTATCATCAGACTAGGTGATTCCACCAGTCTGTCTTATTTTACAGTTTTGTCTTATAACTTGCATATTTAATTTTTAATTACCCTTGACCCTATTCACCCCTCTAGAGTCCAACATCCTTCTCTCCCCTGCTGCCTCTCTATTTCTTTCCTCTGAATCTCTGTCTCTTTAATTCCCTACTACCCTCTCTTTCTCTCCCCCTCCCACCTCCTCCCCTGCCGCCACTCTCTCTCCTACCTCTCCTGTCGTCCCCTCCCATGTCTCCTCTCTCTCCCATCTCCTCTCCCACCACTCTCTCCATCTCCCCTCCCGCCTCCTCTCCTGTCGCCCCTTATCTCTCTCCCCTCCAGCCCCATCTCTCCCTTCCTGCCGCTCTCTCCCTCTCCCCTCTCCCCTATCGCCTCCTCCCCTGCCGCCCCCTCTCTAGCCAACAAGGGTCGGTGGGTTTGCGAGATGTGTTAGCCTAACAAGAAGTCCATGATTTGGCTCGGGTCCTTTTCCCACCGCCGAGACGTCAACCTGGGCCCACGACATCGTCGCCATAGCCTTCCGCGGCTGCAAGGATAGTCATAAGAGTACACAGAAGGCGACTCTCGTTGCAGTTGAAATGTTCAGGCTGCAACCAGACTTTGTTGGCGAAAAGGAGAGTCAGTCGATGCCAGTGGAATCGACGGTCACCAGAATCATCGGATGTGAAAACCCCACTAGGGATCAAATTTCTCGACAAATTCAACGACATGAGGCCGCGACACGAGCTCAAGAAGCTGTCGGCGATGGGTTCAATGAAGTTGTTTGATGATGATATATCGACAGTCTGAAAGCTGCAGCTGAGAGATTATAAGGGCAAGGTTCTAAATATCGGATATCGGAATCGTATCGGATGGGGGTTTTTCATATCGGATATCGGATATCGGGGGAGATATCGGGGATACGCGCGCATATCGGGCGTTCATATTGGACACTATATATAATGAAATATTGATAATTAAGAGTTGGTTTAGAGTCATACATATCATCTACCTAATAAAAATGATGTAATATACTTGCAGAGACAGTAAAAAATAATGTATATTTGCACGCAGTCGTGCAATAAATAAGTTATTTCATATCGGGTGATATATCGGACGATTTATCGACCAATATCGGGCAATTTATCGGCCGATATTTCAAATATCGGCCGTTTTTTGCTGCAAACGACATGGCGAACGATTTTCTCATATCGTATCGGCAGCAGGCAAAAAAGGAGATATCGGACGATATCTCGGCCGTATCGGCCGATATTTAAAACAGGGATAAGGGCATTAAAGGAATTTCACAAAAACATAACATAAAAATAGGGAATATACATTTTTATTCTCTTTAACTAATGGTGGGGGTAATTTTAGAAATATGAAAAGAATTGGAGAGTAATTGAGCAATTATGATGATTTAGATGGTAAATTTAGAAATACGAGAGTTTAGGAGGGCAAATATGAGAATAACTTAACTTTAAGTATGTACAAGAGATCTTAAATTGAATATGTACAGAGAAAATAACTGAGTGTCAAACGCTAATAAATCTAATGCTGGAATTCAGTGACGAATATGAGTCAACTTGCCAGACTAACAGTTGGTAAGGTTCCGGTTTAGTTTCTTCAATATCGGCAGTATACCCAATAAGGTAGCTCTAGCCTTCCTACCAACGCCAGATAGATAGGATGTATGGCAAGCCTACTGTACTTACAGTTGCTCGCCATGCTCTCAGCACAAGCTAAGAGAGAACTGGTCGCAAATTGGCGAATGGTGATAAAGTTAAATAAATAGTTCATGAAGCATACTCAACTAGAATCAAGCCAACATATATCAAGAATTCAAGATTGAACAAATTAGGGTATTGGTCACACTGTCAATTTTCCGGTACCATATAATTTACAAAGAGCATCAACAATGATAACAACAACAAAACCTTAATACCAAATTTTTGGGGTTGCCCATATGAATTATTCTTCTTCTCTATGCTCTATTACAAGCAATGTTCTTTGTTAAATTAACAACTACCACACCCTTTTTGAAATTCTCCTTGAACAAGTCCAAACCTCTACCGTTGTTCCTCCTTTTTATTTTCGATTAAAGCAGCCTCTAACTTCTTATGGAATCAAAACAATGCCATAAAAATTAAAACCGAATGCAAAAAGCTTGACAATACTATCAAACATGCAAAATAACACAGCTAATATGCATGCATAAAAAAATGTATCAAGATCGGACAAATTCAGAGTTTATGATTACTATGCCAATTTCTTAGGTTATCTAATTGTAAGAATTGAATGCCATAAAACAACTAAAAGTCAAAACACATGCAAGAAATTTCATATTTGACCAAAAAAAAGGTCTTCATATGCATAAGTTATTGATGAAGTAGAAAACAATAAGCTGTGTAACTAATAATGCTCCAGAATTGAAATATAATAAATACTCATGATACTCTTGGATATCTCAAAATTCAGAGGACCAACAATCTGTGTCTGCAGGATGAATTCAATATTTAAAAAGGTCAAGTGGAATACCAGTCCAATGCATTGCCCAACCCAGGGGCAGTGATGATCAAACCATTCCACACAGTTATCGCAAATTGAACAGTGAGAACAACGTGGAGGATGATAGAGCATGCAAGTATCACAGTATTTTACTTTCACAGGTATGCCGTTAACTGTCACTTCTTCGGTGCGAGGAAACTGCAGTCTAGGCGTGTGCCTTCCCCCTTCAAATGGAACTGAAGTGTCATAAGAGAACTCTTCCTCTGGAGGATGTGAAGCACGTGGGATGATACCGGGATCTCGAATTGAAGTAAGAAGCAGCAGAACCAGCACCTACACAATTAGCGTCTTCATAAGCACAAAGAAAACTAAGGTTTGTGTGCATATTCATGTGAAAGTTAACATCAGGAAAGCATGGGTATTTGGGGAAGAAAAGGTCATTTCTCCGAAATCATACATCCGTTCATAAAGAAACCAGATTTGAACAAGATTTGCAATAAAAACCAGATATATTGCAAAAAAGTTGTTGCACTAACAGAAATGTTCCAATTAATTAAGTTAACCCTTGCTTTTATAGATCGGAGCGAGGAATCATCTCAAGCATCACTAATCCTTCTAAAAGATGTATTGGTGAAACCTGCACCTGTATATCACAGTTGATAAATTGAATATTAGGATCACTGAATTTAATAGTATCTATTCCCATGGTTTAGTTGGCCAATAGTTTTCTCAATCTTTGTAAAGGTTCAATGCCTTCAGTTGCAATAAAATAACAACAGACTTCATAGTTACCCTACTTTTCCTCTATGATATTTTCCTTGCATCAGCTTTTCCAATCCCTTCATTGGTATAAATATTCAATTGCATCCCATGTCAAATTACAATACAACATTGAAACACCATTTATTAGCAGATGAGTTGTGATACAATTCAATGTTTAATAGCATGAATGAATAGCCTTTCTTTCAGAAAAATGCTTAATTTGTTAACTTTTTTCTTTACAAGGTCCACCAGTTTTTAATCAACTCATAAAATATTGCTAACTATAAATGTTATTAACTAAGCCTTGTCCAAAAAGTTCAGAGAACAATCATAATGTTATCGATAAATATTCAGTAAGAAACAAAATGGCAATCATGTATTACGAGCTTATTGTCAGGTTATTACATAATCAAAGGAAATGTTACTCAAACATCTTGTTAACCCTTCATCAGCACAACTTGGCAAACCACACGCTTGAGAGTCACCAAAATCTAAAACAACAAGCAGATCTTGTTTTAGTGTTGTCTGCATGCATGCATACATCTCCCCCACCACCCCCCCCCGCGCATAACATGAAAAGTTTAGAAGACTAACATATATAGTAAATGCTATAGCAACCACAAATATTGCATATCCTGCATCATATGCAAGAAATCTATGAAGAAGATGTCTTGCAACAAAGACACAAAATATCACAACAGGGACCACTATGAGAGAGATGGTGATGAGCAATGATCAAGCATCAGGTCCAAATATCAACCTCCCAGTAAATATAAATACCTGCAAAGAGAGGGGAAACAAAGAGTTAATTGTATAATAAGTTAATTGTGTAATATAGAACATAAGCAATTAGAGGGAAGTATAACAAGTCATAAAAAAAAGACTCGACACAAGTTATATTTGAGATATATATCTAGCACCTTGGACCCAGTTTCCACAATACACAACTCAAATAATTGCACAGTACAAAGCAAATCAAGATATGAGGAGTCATAATTGCAATAGCAAAGAATTTCATTCAGAACCATTCAATTTCTGGTCAAGCCTTAGCATTTCTAAGCAACAAACAAGTAATTGAAAGCAATATAAATAAATGGGTCAAAGTCCACTTAGTCCATTCAAACACCAGGTGCCCAGTTTCAAAACTTCGAAAGTTCAAATAGTCTATCCAATGAATATGATAACAGTTGCATAAGTGACATTCTTCATGCACGCAATGTAAGAAAAAGATTCCGTAGATTGGAAATGGCTACCAGGAGCTGTTAGTAGCTCAGCCAAAAAACAAACAGGAATCGTGCTTCCTTCGATAAAAGAGCTATACAGTTAGTCTTTCCCCTTAGTGTCTAGTTTGTGAATAGGCACATTTACCCAATTGAATTTTAAGCTACAAGTCCTTGATTAGTATAACTCATAATAGATCTTTGTATCAATGTATGAGCTGGATCACTGCAGAAACCTAAAAGGAATGCAAACAGAAGTTCCCGCACAAGATTAACTCATGAACTCCAGCATAAAATGACATGCATATCAAAGGTAAAATCAACTCTAGGGTTCACAGGAATGATGTTTTGTATGGACAAGAAGAGGAACATGAGAGGTGAGATGTTTTTATTTCCTCCTGCTACATAGAAAGGGAGTTTTTATCCAAGGCTTGAGGAACAAGAGACGTAACCCTTGCATTCCATCTTCTAACATAATGTAATCTCTCGCTCATTTTGCTAGATGTTGCCAAATGATGTAACTGATAGTTTCTGTGTAATATTTTCTACCGTGGTCATTAAGCTCTCAGCAATTCTGTGTCACAAGTTAACATTTTTGCACAAGAAAACAACTGAACTGTTGCATATCTTTAGCATCTAAGGTCAGAGGGGACATGATATATAGTGTCTCCGTGCACATGTTTCACTTCTTTCAATATGTCCTTAATGTGAGAATCAAATTTCACACATATACAACTAACCACAACCAAAATTTTCAAATTTACCGTGATCAATCACCATTGCCACGCAGTGCCATCAAAATAAATTACAAGCATAAAACAAAACCTAAACCCAGTCCAGTCCATCCAAAAAAACTCCAAAAACCCGAAACCCATTGCTTCCAAAATACTCAAGTACTCAAACAAAATACCAAACAGCACCAGTAAGAACACACCAAACGCCAAATTCCAATCAAAATTGGATGAAGCAACTCAGAATGCTAAATTTCACTCCGCAAGCAAATTAAAAATGCCCAATTCAAAAGGCTGAAAGATTCAAACAAGCCCCGATGCTAAATTCCACAAAATGAGCAAATTAAATACTACCCAACTCAAAAATTCCAAGTATTTTAACATACCCATATGCTAAATTCCACAACCACAACCTCAATGAGGAAAAAAAGGTTGAAGTAAGCAAAAAACCTCAAATTGCTTCCTTTCCAAATTTCATAGACTCGCTTGGCCATTGAGAAACACGCAGCCACCCCCAATTGAACTGCGACGGAAGAGAATCGAAGATATGGAATTCACGCATCAAATCACAAGAGGTTTTGGAGCAGCTCTTAATTTGGGGGGAAAAAGGAAGGAAAAATCAGGGTTTTTCTTTTTCTTTCTCTTTATTTTCTCTTTCTTTTTGGGTTCTTTTCCGAAATTTCATTCCCAAGAGACGGGGTTTTTCGCAGAAAATGGTCTGCAGTCTCACTGAAGCAGTTGCAGTGGGTCCCATGTGATTTTTGCGACTGCTGTTAGTTAACCTAGTATATAGTGTTTGTGGTGGGCAACCGACCGATTTCCACCGACAAAGAAGAGTAAGAAAAAAAAAGGACAAGAAGAGGGGAGGCTAAAGGGGAAGAGTTTTGATTTCTTTTTCTGTAAATAGAGAGGGACAGACGGACTGACATAACTTATGAAAAAGTCAGAAGAAGGAACCTCCTGAAACACAAGTTTCTTGCTTTTCTTGCTTTGGACTTTTCTAAAGGTGATTTTGTGAAGCCCACTTTCTTGTTTAATGATTAATGCGGTAATTAATTAACTAGTGATTAGGAGCAAAAGGACACGTGCACATTCTCACCAAAACTTGAGAACCATTCTTCTTTGGCTCAACAATATTTTCGTCGAGGAATACATTATGGGAAAAGGTTTTGTTAGGAGACTTTAGGCCGTTTTGAATGGGATGTTAGAGTATTAAATTGATAGTAGATTAGAGAAAAGGAAAAAAAAAAAAAATGCTTGAGCTAAGAGAAGAGACCACTTCAATTGGGCCTACATTGAGCTGTCTTGAAAGGGGCCCAACAAGAGCCTCCTCGAGGGTGGCCCATCGAACCTGCTTAAGTTCACTTGGATGGACTGGGCTGTGACTAATGACCTCGACTACTTTTCGACGCGTCAACAAGTACCCATCTATGAATGTTCTATGAGCTCTCCACTTTGGGCCAAAGTCAAGGGGTTCGGTTCATGTGTGTGAGCCACACACACATACAATAAAAAGGTCAATCCTGTGTTGACACGTGGACTGGTCCTCTTATACCCAAAGCTAAGTAGGTGTGGAAACGAACCGAATTAAAGCGAATATTTGGATATTTAAATTTGTATTCGGTCATTTCTCCTCTATTTGTATTCGGATTTGAATTCGAATCGAATAATTTCCTCAATTCGAGTTCGATTAAAGTCGAATATTCAATATTCACTTACTGTTCGCAAATATTCGATCCACTCCATGCGATGTGTTTACTTAAAAAAAAAATTCAAATATGTGTATTCAATTTGATATTCGATATTCGATCAGATAACAATCCCAGTTGATACTTTCACATTGGGAAAAAAAAAAAACCTGCAAACAAAGAAAAAGTACAATAAACCACTGAAATATTATGCTTGTTGCGGCTAGGCCTGTCGCAGAGATATGAGAGAGAGAGAGAGCTTAGAGATTTATATATGAGTCTTCTAAAATGTAACAATTATAAAAGAATAGGGAGGTAATTAGGTAAAATATAATTGTACGTATCTATGTAATATTATATTTTTATAAGGGTTAAATGCATATATATTAATTGAATTTTTTATCAAATTACCGAATAGAATACTAGAATGGTCAGATTTAATTTGTTTAAATTACGAATAGTAAAAAATATTTGTTTAAACTTATATGATTATGCAAATTAAATCTGATCGAATAAACTGAACTGAACGAATACTTAACACACTATTTATTCCACCTTTAGGTCGGCACCTTTGTGAGTTGGCATACGATACGAGAAAAAGGATCAAGCACGTCTCAGCCAACTCAAGATAGCAAAGCCCAAAGCCCGCTAAAGCCCACGAGGATTTTTAGTTTTTATCTGTCTCATTTCTTGCTAAAAGATGGTTTAATAATTTTTGGGTTTACATAGCATCGCCTTCATGTCAAAAAACACATGAAATGCGGCATATTCCATCTATGAACACTTCTTTAAACATGCATGCAACTTTTGAACAAAGGTACAATTTTATTCTACTAATTCTTAAATATACAATTACTATCGTGATTGCTTATTTTAGTATTGTTCTCGTCTGAGCATGCTTATGAATAAAAAAATATTCATGCAACTGACGCCAAAAAGTTGATATAAAGAATATTTGTGTCTGATTGCAGTAGCTAAATTCTTAAGGAATCAATTCACACACTAAAATAATGGAGAGATAGTTAAACCGAAATCACAGTAAGTACAAACATACAGAACTTACATGGGAACCAGAAACGGGAAAAATGTTATAGTGATTACAGGTGGGTGGGGTTCTCTAGCGTGTTAAGGTTCCTTGGATTCCGATTGTGATTCCCTACCCATTAGGAGAGATCTTTTATTTATACAGGTTATGTCAAACAGATAAGATTAGGGAGTCCTGCTCGGTTTGAATACTTAAAATCCTCATCTTGATCGTGATTGAACACTCCAGTTTGAATTGAGATAGGGGAAAGTCCAACTCTATCTAGTAGTTTGTGTCTTACTGTAGATAAGGACAAATTGCTCCCGAGGAGTAACTGTTCCGTTTGAACGAGTATTGGCTTTAGAGGTGGAGATTCTCTGTAACTGAATTTACCTCTTATTCTAATTATGCAATCCGCTTGGAGTTCAAAATGGATGAAGACTCTGAATCAGGTGTTTTGAAGGTGGTGACGCATCGCGCATCCCTTATGACTCGATAGACACGTATCACAATCTCAGACGCCGGACGGGTCAAAAGGTGACCACTACAATGATAATAAGAGTGACAGTACTAGTGCAAATGTGCAATAGAGTACAACAGAGTAACGAGCAGCAAGGGCAGAAACATGAACACTAAAAGACTCGCCCACATGCCTTGACGATGAGAGCACGAAGGTCGTTAATGGCCTTGTAAGGCCGACGGCCTCAACGTTATGTTGGGCGGTGCGGCCTTCTCACTGTGTCCGCTGGCGGATCCATCAGGCAACACCGATGCATCACAACCCTAAAAGGATCACTCAGTCGATTAATCTTCAATCACAAATAAAGTAAGTAATTAGTGGATTCTTTGATCTTTATTCCAAGTTCAAAATTTCCAGAAAGCTCAAGGAAAGAGCTCAGCAGTCAGGATTTTTTTGGAGTGAGCTGTTCTTTTTTCCCCCTAAATCATCAGTGTGAAAGAGTTAGATACAACTGGAATCAATACAAAAATTAAAAAAGTATCCTGACTCTTTGTTCATTAAATTTGGTACGTTGAATTTGCTAGGATGATGCATCACACATGTAGACTCTCTCTCTCTCTCTCTCTCTCTCTCATTAGCACAAGCATTTGAAGTAGTCTTGTAGATGGGCATTAAACTTGTCAACTATTCCTTTAGTCTTGCTGTTGCATTAGTGACAATGACAAACTAAAATTAATTGAACCTTTTATGCTCCTAACATTGGAATGGCTCATTCAAGTAGTTTGGAAGGAGGTCGAGCAACGAGGCAGCAGCTCATCGTCTTGATCACACTTTGTCTGAACAATCAGTTATTTCGGTAACTGATTGTACGAGTTGTTTCTTTCTCAGTTGAGCTTTGTATTAACCTCATTAACGAGTGTTACATCTAATAAAGCTACGGTCTTTCGTTCAAAAAAGAGAAAAAAAAGGTAGTCAATTCAAGTGGATGAATATTTTCCATTATGACAGACTACCTTGATGCATACCTTGATGCATACCGTTTTAACGTCTTTATTCACTGCACCAAAACTCAGAAATTTATAGCGGAGTTTTACTTTTATACCGCTTGTTATGGACTTTTTATGTTCAAAATTGTTTGGTGGGCTGAAGCTTGAACTCTAGCCTGGTCTTCCTCTCCTTTTTATTCTTTCTTTTTCTATTAAGTCCGTAGTTAATGTGTGTTTAAATACAGTTGAACTTAAATAAATCTGAAACCGATGCAAAATTCTTGTCATTGGATTAAAGGTCCAGATCTAGCGAGGACGAAGTGAAGGAAAAATAAAAACTAATGAGCTACACATTAATTTTAAAAATATTTTAAAACTATCTAAATTTATCTTTCTTTTTATTTTTTAATTGGAAGTAAAAACTGGATGGGCAGGAGTTAGTCATCTAGACCTCGAAATCACAGTAAGTGCATACATACAAAGTACAAACATACAGAATTTACGCGGAGCTAGAAACGAGAAAAATCACAGAGAGAGAGAATTTCACTATAATAATGGTAGGGGTGAGCATCGGTCGGTTCGGTTCGGTTTTTGTTAATTTTTACAAAACCGAACCGAACCGATTAGACTTAGCAACCGAACCGAACCGAACCGACTCAGTTAGGTTCGGTTGGTTCGGTTTTTTTCGGTTAGGCTAATATTTTTCCATTATTTCTTACATTTTTTAATCACCATTATATTATCATCCTTTAATATTCTAATCTCAAATATTCAATACCCAAATTAGAAATAAGAAAAAGACTTAAAAATTTCATATTCTAAAAAACTTTTACGCTATATTTAGGCTCTTATATTAAAACTCACATAATTATTACTAACTTTTAATGGCAAGAATGAAAAAAAAAAGAACTATATTAATATAAATTTTATTCTTAATTGTGATGGTGTACTTAACGTAACTTTCACATATTCAACATAAAAGGATGGTATTACTAGAAGTAATGAGATAAGTTTTCACCAGTTTTTGTTATGAACTATATGATTCACTAAATTGAATTTGAGTTGGGTGATATATAGGGTGAGAGATTCGGTTCGGTCGAGTTCGGTTTTTAAAACACAAAACCGAAACCGAACCGAATTAGAGCGGTTCGGTTCGGTTCGGGTTCGGGTTTCGGTTTTTGGGCGGTTATTTCGGTTATAACCGAACTCTTCTCACCCCTAAATAATGGTGATTACATGTGGGTGGGGTTCTCTAGCGTGTTAGGGTTTCCTGGATTCCTATTGTGATTCCCTACTCGTTAGGATAGATCTTTCATTTATACAGATTATGTCAAACAGATAAGGTTAGGGTGTCCTGCTCGGTTTGAATACTTAAAATCCTCATCTTGATGATGATTGAACACCCCGGTTTGAATTGAGATAGGGGAAAGTCCAACTCTATCTGGTAGTTTGTGCTTTACTGTAGATAAGGACGAATTGCTCCCGAGGAGTAACTGTTCTGTTTGAACGAGTATTAGCTTTAGAGGTGGAGATCCTCTGTAACTGAATTTACCTCTTCTTCTAATTACCCAACCCGCTTGGAGTTCAAAATGGATGAAGACTCTGAATCAGACGTTTTGGAGGTGGCCACGCATTGCGCATCCCTTGGGACCCGATAGACACGTATCACAATCTCAGACGGCAGGGGCGAAACCAGGAGTAAATTTTGGGGGTGGGCTGCAATCTTTTATGACATACTTATGAATAATATGAATTATTAAAAGAATAAAACAGTATTCTCCGCTAAATCAGGAATAAAAATAGGAATAAATTTGCTAAAAGAAAACCAAAATAGAAGGGGGTGTAGCACAATATATGAAAAAGAACAAAAATAAAAATGGACTTAAGTTAATATATAAAAAAAATGGGCCAGACTGTAACCCGGCCCAGCCTACTGCTGGGCCAGCCCATGCCGGACGGGTCAAAAGGTGACAAGTACAATGATAATAAGAGTAACAGTACTAGTGCAACAGAGTACAACAGAGTAAGGAGCAGCTAGGGCAGTAACATGAACACGAGAAGACTCGCCCACATGCCTTGACGATGAGAGCACGAAAGATGTTAATGGCCTTGTAAGGCCGACGACCTCAACGCTAGGTTGGGCGGTGCGGCCTTCTCACTCTGTCCGCTGGCGGATCCATCAGGCAACACCGTTGCATCACAAACCTAAAAGGATTTATTTTCAATCACAAATAAAGTAAGTAATTAATGGATTCTTTGATCTTTATTCCAAGTTCAAAATTTCCAGAAAGCTCAAGGAAAGAGCTCAACAGTTTGAAATTTTTTGGACGGAGCTGTTTCTTTTTTCCCCCTAAATCATCAGTGTGAAAGTGTTAGGGTAAAACTGGAATCAATGCAAAAATAAAAAAAAGTATCCTGACTCTTTGTTCATTAAATTTGGTACGTTGAATTTGCTAGGATGATGCATCACACATTGGAGACTATTGTCCATGTTCTCCCTCTCTCTCCCTCCCTCTCTCTCTCTCTCTCATTAGCACAAGCATTTGAAATAGTCTTGTAGATGGGCATTAAACTTGTCAACTATTCCTTTAGTCTTGCTGTTGCAATTGTGAAGGAAAACTAATGAGCTACACATTAAATAGTAAAAATATTTTAAAACTATCAAAATTTATCTTTTTTTTTTCCTTTTTTAATTGGAAGTAAAAAGTGGATGGGCAGGAGTTAGTCATCTAGACTATATAAATTAATAGTATGAGTAGGAAAGAAAAAGAGATTCTACATGGAAATTATGGCACCCATGACGTTCTTTATTTTGATATTGCATTCAGATTCCAAGTTAAAAGTCTTTTTTGTTTTGGTGGAGTCAAAAAGAACCTTGAGAACTTTAATTGTTTCTTTTTGTTTATTTAATTTTTCCCTTTTATTTGCTCAAACAGCACGTGAATTTGATCGGCCCAGTAAAAAGTGGCCCATAGCCCGCCTCTTGCTTCTCCTAGGCCTCTGACTTCTCGGACCGCAAGGAAAAAAATTCAGGAGTTGTTGGAAGTTGGGAGAGGAGTTAGCTCTTTTTCTTTTTCTTTTAATCTTTTGTGTGTTTGCACAAGAAGCTTTGATGTATAATGTCTCGTTTTTTTTTTTCTTTTGAGTTCGAAATAAAATTTTCCATGCAATTGTAACTTAAATTACAAGAAAATACAATGAACTCTAAATTATTTTCAAAATAAATAAAACGGTGAACTTTTATGATCATTTGGCCATCTTCAGGTAATTAAATTCTGACTAGAGTTATTCAGAGAAATCATATTTGTAACCGACAATGACGATCTACTAGTATTAATGCTGCAAACAGTCATATAAGTCTCTCTTCACGCTCTTATTCTTCAATGGGCTTCAAACCCGTAACATTATTCTCTCTCACACAATTCCCACACAGTCCTCGCCAACTGTAGTACATTAAAATGCGACAGTGCCCTCCTCCAGTTCTTCAATCACTGGCCACAAGTAGTTGTCACCAGCATTGCGAGCAGAGCAGTTCGCCCGAATCTCGCCCTGGCTCCCAGTCAACACGCTCAATTGGCCCATCTTGACCATCGAGTAAGCAAACCTCTCAAAAAACAGGCTCTGGTTCACTGCGAAGCTGGTCACAATAGACCTGGTCCTCGAGTCTGAGTACATGTCCTGGTCCGAAGTGAACAGGCCTTGCCTGTTCATCAGGTCCACATAGTACTTGTTATCAAACGCGTTCGGGCTCCGAATGTCGTTGACTGTGGTGTTGGTCGTGTTGGCCGCCGGGCAAGTGAGCTTGAGGTTGTTGGCGAAGGTCTTGTCCATGTTGGTGTCCTGAGTCGGGTAGAGGCGGTTCGTGAAGGATGTGCAGTGCGCGAGGCCGATGGTGTGGCCGCCCGAGAGGGTGACGAGGTCGTTGGTGTCGAGGTTGATCTTGTTGAAGACCGAGAGGAGGGTTGTCACGTTGGAGGTTGGGGCCGGGATGCTGTCGTCGGTCACGTTCTGCGATGCAAATGTCAGGCTGTCCCGGCGGCCTAGGGGCACCTTGTAGTCCGGCCCACCAGACTGCGACGAGAGAGATTGCCAATCAGAGAATCGAAATTTGGTATCTCATATTTGATGTCTAAGTTGTAGAAGCATCAAGGTTGAGATGAGAAAATAACCCATTTCACCACTTTTTAACGAACATATGAGAGTCCTGTAATGGCACTTGGAGCCAAAAAGTGCCAACTTACCAGGGCAACAGAGTCTCGAGCAGCCAAGGTGACAACATCAGCACAAGAGACCACTTGCCCACAAGCTTGATCGATGAGAGCTGGGAGGTCGTTGATGGCCTTAAAAGCCGAGGGCCTCAGTGTCAGATTCGGCAAAGCAGACTTCTCGCTCGGCGCACTGGCAGAGCCGTCAAGCAATACCGATGCATCACAACCCTACACCCATCAATAACACAAATCAGTAATAACAGTAGAAAGATTGGAAAAAGTTACAGTTGTTAGGCTGGCGATTTATCTATTTGTTAGAGACTCAGCCAATCATTGGACCTACTTTACTTATTTGAAGCAGAAATCAATGGAGTTACCTGAACAAAGCAATCATGGAAATGGACTCTGAGGAGGCCGGCGGCGAGGCCGGTGTCGTTCTTGAAGGATTGTTGGAGGTGGTTCCTTATGATGGACTCCAAGTTGGGGCATTTGGAGCTGTAGAATGTGTAAGAGAGGCCATCTACTATGGGAGGGGCAGTCTGAGCTTCTGCAAGATTTATGAAGAGCAAGGCAATGGAACATGCTATGAGCAAAAAAGAAACAGCACTTGAAGAAGCTGCCATTGCTAATTGCACGATTGAGAATTAAAGGACTACAGTTAGCAAGGTTTCTGTATTTTGTCACTTGGGCCGTTGGCCTTTCAAAGTTGGAGGGCTCATCCTTCATTTATACACGCAAGGGTAGCTAGCTATCTACAGGCGTGTGCTGTTCTCACGCACTTAATGAATAAATTACTGATTATGATATTGATATATAATTTGCGTAATTTTGACGATTGCATTTTGGGATATAAGTGTTACGAAACGATGGCTGCCAACTTTATTATGCAGTATTAATAAATTTACTATGTGATAACGCAAGCGATGACACAAACATGCATAGTGATTGCATAGTACCCTAAAGTTTTCTATAAATAGGTTTTTCTGATTCATGTAAACTTCAAAAATAATAGAATTCTTACTTCTACTCTGTCTATAATTTCTCGGGATTTACAACACGTTATCAGCACGAGCGTTCTAATTCTGTCACCCGCCTCTACCTCTGTCAGCTCAAGAAAAAGTTTTATATTTAATATTTTAATATTTAATATATTTACTAATATTTAATTGTTTTAATTATTTAATGTGTATATGTTTAATATATTTAATATTTTATATTCATAATATATTTATTTTATTTTTAATTAAATTTTTATATTTACTATTTTATTATTTATGGCATCTTTTATTATTTTTTGTTGCCATTTAGATTTTTATTTGCATTTTGAAACATTTTTTAATATTTAATTATATTTATTCATGTATTTAATACGTAATTATGTAATACTTAATATATTTAAATTTTTATATTTCGAAAATTTAATAATTTTTAAATATTTAGCTATTTATTTATTATATTATATTTTAAATATATTTAGTTTAATATTTATATATTTAATTTATTAAATAATTATATATTATTAATATTTACTATTTTTAGTATTTATTGATATTTTTTAATATTGTTAAATTTCCAAACAATTAATTTTGTGATCACCTGTTTTACTTACGATTTACATATTATGAAAATCAAATACTGTAAAATATAATACACTTTCTCACTTATAATTTTATATTATTATCAAATATCGTAAAACTTATTTGCATCTACTTGTTTACAATTGTAAAATAATTTATCACTTATGAATTATAATTTACGATCAATTACGACAATTAATAGGCCCATAAAGGCAATCACTGTTGTCCGGTTGTCTTGCGTAACAAAATTTTTTTTTCAAGACTTGGCCGGGGGAGATCAAATCATGTCAACTCACAATTTTTACAAATCAAAATAAAAGATTTGTTATGACGCTCGTAACTTAAATTGTATGCCTTCAATCTTTTTCAAAATATTCTTTTTCATAAACTATCAAGATTTTTATCGTTAAACCAAACATTTTGCACCAGAAAAAATTGTTTAATGTCAAACCAACCGGGTCACGTCATGATGTGAAATATTTTTTTTTTAAAGAACTACCTCTGGGGTGAAGAAGTACACGTGTCAATTCACGAGCATTGATTTGAACTCGTAAAAACATCTCCACTGCTCACCGTCACTGTTAGTCGTGAATTGGCTCTTTAGAGATTTAGAGATCGCTAGTTGAATTTTAATGTGCAATAATTTTTAAAAAAAATAATAATAAGCAGCGCATGCCTGAAAAATGTTGATGTTGAATTAGACCTAACTGTGAACATTGATATTTGAGGTATACCTTAAATCTGTGATCTTTTATAACCAATTCATCACATCTTTGCTTTTCAAATAACTTTAGAGCCCTAAAGCTATTTTTCTCACAATAAATATAGTACTATTGATCCACAACCTTCACCAACTAGTAAAATGTAGCACACAACTCATTTCTTCAACCACTAACCCCGCAGTGTCCTTTTTTTTTTTTTTTGAGAGAGAAAGCAGTGAACCAATATGGTGACTTGTGTTTCATTGATAAGATTTTTACGAAACATCTCTAGAAATATGAGTAAAAATACATGAAACCTCCTGAGCTAAGTAGCGTTCAAGTCCACGAGAATTCTTCTAAGCTCGCAGACGCTATTCTCTCTCAACATAAAGTAGAGAGTTTCTCTAAATAATATTAGGGAAATACCTCCAACTTTTGACCTCTTTATCACAAGTTTCTTGTATCTTTATTTCTCAAACAATTCTTCGGGTCTGTAACATTATTTTCTCTTACACTATTGCTCCGTAACTTTACCAACTAGCTAGCTAGTAGTACATTAAACATTAAAATGCAGCGCTCTCCTCAAGTTCTTCAATCACTGACCACAAGTAGTTGTTACCAGCAATGCGAGCAGAGCAGTTCGCTCGAATATTGCCCTGGCTCCCTGTCAACACGCTCAATTGGCCCATCTTGACCATCGAGTAAGCAAACCTCTCAAAACACAGGCTCTGGTGCACTGCGAAGCTGGTCACAATAGACCTGGTCCTCGAGTCTGAATACCTGTCCTGGTCCGTGTTAAAAAATAATGTACAAATACTGCTAAACTATTAAATTAAACTTTCAAGAAGAAGAAAGAACTTTTCTATTTTGACAGTCCGAAGTTGTCACGCCCCGCTTCCCAAAATACGTGGAAACGGAGTCGGCGACGAGAGTCGGCGACGTATATACGCGAGAAAAATACCCCACATATATACGCTAAGCCTCAAGTAACCTTGTAACACCTCGTTTCCGGAATACATACTTTGTTGCGTATTCAGCTTTTCAGTCGTATTTTTTGATTTACTTTCCGTATTTATCCGATTTCAATTCCAAATATTATTTTCCAATATATTAGGTTTTATGTGATTTTCTGGAATTTTCTGGAATTAAAATGAATTTCTTCAAAACCGTGTCGACCAGCGCCGCTGATCAATTTTCTGATTTTTATTTTCCAAACTGTTAGGAATTCTTAGAAGTCCTTTAGACTTTATTGTTGAGAATCCTATTTCCTAGCTAAGGCCTTTTTCTGAGAATTTTATGATTTTATGAAAATTCGTACGGAGTCGGTAAATCACTGATACCGGGATTTTTATAATTAAAACTATAAAGTATTTCTCAAAAAGGATTTCATTTTAAGTCTTTGTATATTATTATAGATTTTTGGTGAAAATTAGGAGTCGTTCCGAGATACTTGAATTTCGGACGATTTCGTATTTTCCGAAATGTTTTCCGTACTTTCGACTTTGACCCAGGAACTCGCGGTTTTAATATTATAATTTTCTGAGTTAGAGAAAATATCCTTTCAATTTAATTTTCTTTCCTTTTTCCTTTTCTCTATTTTCCTTTCCTTCTTCTTGAAGCCAAAGGAGTTTTGAATTTCCAAAATTCCATTTAATTTCCACCTCTCCACTTCCACACACTTCACCATTAATGACCCTCATTAATGACCCTCCACCTCACCCCCATTTGGCTAATGGTGATTGGCCAAAGGAGACACCTCACACCCACTTGGCTAATTATGATTGGTCAAGAAAATATCTCATCCCTATTTTGCACAAAAGCCCCTCTCTATTATTTAATTACTTCCCCTTTACAAATCAAAATCCTATTTAAATCAAATCCTTTACATTTTTATTCCTTTCTTCACTTCATCAAGAACTCCACCTTTGCAAAAGCCTTCTCCTTTTCCAAAGCAAACCCTAGGTATTCTCTTCCATTTCAAGAACTACAACTTGGATTTTGGGATCGTCCCGCGAAATCGCCGAGAATTATGTTGGTGATTCGGAATCTTCGGAACTCGTAGAAATTCCAAACGACCGTCCGAGGTGAGTATCTTTACTCACCAAGACTCGTAATATTCCTAGTATATTTGTATTGATAGATCATGTCACTTTATGTTATAAAATCATATTTTTATCCATCCAAAACAACCACCACAAAAATCTGAATTTTCAGAACAGACCACGGCCTATTTCAGAACTCCGGTCGACCGGCCCAGGGGGGGCAGTCGACCGATATGCACAAACGTGCACAAATTTGAGTTAGCGGTCGACGGTTCACCAACCAGTCGACCGGCTTAGGGGACCTGGAGCTCACGCATTTGGTACGGTCGACCGTCAGTCGACCGGCACTCGACCGGTCAGACCTGGAGCTCACGCACTTTGGCCAGTCGACCGGCACTCGACCGGTCAGACCTGGAGCTCACGCACTTTGGCCAGTCGACCGGCAGTCGACCGGCACCCTACCGCCTTCACAATTCCCGGTCGACCGGCAGTCGACCGCCAGTTCAAACCTGGGCCAGAATTCTATTTCCTTTTCTGTTTTAAATTCTGGTCTTACATTGATACATGTGTGATATGTTAATCTCGTTTATGCTTCATAATTGCTACCACATGACATGTTACTTGGTGGATCACACCACTTATACTTCATGACTTGTTCCATGTACTTTCATGTTAGGACTTGTAGGACTTGTTAATTAATATGTATATCTCCACCTTATCATGCTATCACTTATACCAAGCATGATAGACTTGACTTTTGTATAAAATAGACCAACTTACATTGGGTCGGGGGAAGACATGCGGATATCGATATGTGTTCGTGTTTACAGTGGCTTTTAGGAGTGTTGTGCAACCCATGTTCCGGTCTGACCTGTGGGCCTCCAGGGGACCGAGGGGAGAGCTTGATCCCTGTATTGCTGGTACCATATTGATGAGGGCATACATAAGTCCCTCCTATTGGGCCTAACGGCTGGCTTCCGTCACCAAGCAACGGAACAATATTGGACCGTTATCCCGGGCATGTACGGGGTCCACTGTAAACATAGTTCGTCGATACAACCGCTGACTTCCAATAACCCCTTGCCTTGTTGAGATATGGATCTATGTGCTCTGGGACGCTGGGTCACATAGCTAGATATCCCAATGAGACAAGTAATAATAAGACGTTAATTGTAGATGTATTGTTTTATGACCTTATATGATATTGTTCTCATCACTTGTTAGTCGATACCACTTATTACTGTTTCATCTTCTTATTCTTGTTCCTTCGCCACTTGGCCATATCTTGTTTATTATTATATGTCTTGATTCTGTGGATTTGCATATTCAGATTCTGAGACTTGGAACGAAGTGGAGCCATCCACTGAGGACCAAGAGTATCTGAGCGAGCAGTCTGATCTGTTTTAGTTCTCCCGTGCCAGACCCTTCCTTTTGACTCACGGATCTTCGTCCTGCTCGTGAGCATCTCGTGTATGTCTTGTATATTTTACTTTTGGACTTGTTATGATAAAGACACATGTAATGTGTATATGTTTATCATACTGTGATGACTTTGTATATGAATCTTTTATGTTGGCATATGAATATACCACGCTTTGTGTTGTACTCTGATCCTTGCTTGTACTTTTATGCTTAGCGTATATACGTGGGGGCTTCTTTTGACCTACGTATATACGTTGCAGTGACGTCCCCGTATCCGTGGAATCGGGGCGTTACAGGTTGGTATCAGAGCCTAGGCTCTCAAACCTAAAGTACAATTGTGGCAAATTCTAGAAATTTGCTTATGCCAACTACAATGTACAAAGTTATAGAGTCCGTCTTGCTTCCTTCATTGATCAATTCCTTCGTATCCTGAACTCTTTTCAATTGTTTTCAATTCAAGTTATCATACGGTATGGAGAGACGCTCGGGTCGTAACAACGTTAGGCAGGTGCCGAATGGACCTGTAGGCGGAGAGAATGCTGATGTCCTACAGATCATTCGGGCTATGGTGGAAAATCAGCAGCATCAGATGGATAACCAGCAGCAGTACCAGCAGCGGCAAATGGAGAACCAGCAGCAGCAAATGGAGAATCAACAACAGCAGACCGAACTCCTTAGGCAAGAGCTAACAGCCCCAAGGGGACAGAAGCCTGGGAACGTGTCCGATTTCCGACGGCTGCAGCCAGCCATCTTCACTGGAGGAGAGAAACCTTGGAGGCTGAGCAGTGGTTGACGGACACTACGGATCTGCTGAACGCCGCCCGTGTACCAAAGGAGGATCAGGTTGAAGTCGCCAAGATTCAGCTTAAAGACATAGCTCGAACTTGGTGGTTGGCGGAGGAAGCTAGACTGGGGAAGCCCATCACTTGGGATACATTCTCCGAGAGTTTTTACAGCCGGTTCTTCCCTGATACGGCGCAGCAAGAGATGGAGGAGCAATTCATCAGACTCCAGCAGGGAAACAAGTCGGTGGACGAGTACGCAGCAGACTTCCTTAGACTCAGCCGCTTCGCCCCGTATATGGTGACGGATGAGAAGAAGCGTGCAAGTCCGATTTCAGAAGGGTCTTCAGATGAAGATTCAGATGTACCTCATGCCCCAACACTTGAAGACATATGCAGAGGTTCTTACCAGCGCTCGAGAGGTGGGAGCGTGGGTTTGAGAAGGAGAAAGAGAACCAGATGGGGAATCAGGTCATAAAGAGGCCGTTTGTACCCATGGGAAGAGGGGGTCCGTTCAGAGCAGCCAAGATCCAGATGAGGCAACCTTTTAGGCCAGCACCTTACCAGGCAGCCCAATCATCTATCTTCTGCAACTTCTGTCTGAAGCCAGGGCACACTCGACCAAATTGCCGGAGGGCAAATGGGTTGTGTTTATTATGTGGGTCTCGAGATCATGCAGTAGAGACTTGTCCACACAATAGATTTGGGAGAGCCAACCAGACCTTGCCAGCACTTCCAAGACCGAGTGGACAGCGGGTAGTACCAGGGCCATTTGGGCAGAGGGATCAGGGACCAGTGGTGAGGAGAGCACCCCTTCCTCCACAGCATATGATTCGCCCAGTCCAGAGAGGAGGTAGGACAGCAGCCGGGCGTGGCAGAGGTCAGGCTTACAACCTGACAGAGGCAGAGGCTGAGGCTTCAGAGGAAGTGATTACAGGTAACATCAGAGTACACTCAAAGCCTGTTCTCGCTTTATTCGACTCTGGTGCATCCCACTGTTATATCTCAGATAAATTTGTGGCCGTTCATTCTATTCCTGTTAGATTAGACCACAAGTGGGAGATAAGTACAGGTAATGGGGTAGTCTTATCATATAGAGTGTGTACTGACTGCCCAGTAGAACTGTGTGACAAGGTCTTAGCCATAGATATGCTCGTACTTGACACTAAGGGGTACGACGTGATCTTAGGCATGACCTGGCTCAGTCAGTATTATGCTGTAATGATTGTAGAGAGAAGAAGATCAATTTTAGAATTCCCCTTCAGCCTGAGTTTCAGTTTAGTGGAGAAGTGAAGTCCACTAAGGGAAAGTCTCAGATTACTTCTTCGGAGGTTCAGAAGCAGAAGGTGCCAGTGTGGGATGAATTCCCGGAGGTGTTTGCTGAGATCACAGGACTGCCACCTGTAAGGATGATTGAGTTCTCCATCGAGACCATTCCAGAGCAGCCAGCTCCCAATCTAAGGCTCCGTACAGAATGGCACCGACGGAGTTGAGGTCCTGAAGAAGCAGCTACAGGAGTATTCCGATAAGGGATTGATCAGCCGAGTACTTCACCGTGGGGAGCTCCAGTATTGTTGGCCAATAAGAAGGATGGTAGCAAGAGACTTTGTATTGACTATAGGGAGTTAAACAAAGTCACCATCAAGAACAGGTATCCCCTTCCTAGGATTGATGACTTATTTGATCAGCTTCATGGAGCCCGTGTATTCTCCAAGTTGGATTTACAGTCGGGGTTACCATCAGCTGAGGGTGAAGAAGGAGGATGTACTGAAGACGGCATTCAGGACCCGATATGGCCATTATGAATTTCTAGTGATGCCTTTCGGAGTTACTAATGCCCCTGCAGTGTTTATGGACTTGATGAACCGAGTGTTCTCGCCCTTCTTGGATCAGTTTGTTGTTGTTTTCATCGACGACATCTTGATCTATTCAAAGAACAATAGGGAGCATGCTGAACACTTGAGAATTGTGTTGCAGATACTTCAGCAGGAGCAGCTTCATGCCAAGAGGAGTAAGTGCGAGTTTTGGCTGGATAGTATAGCATTTCTCGGACATGTGGTGTCAGCAGAAGGTATCTCAGTTGATCCGAGCAAGGTCCAGGCAGTAAAGGAGTGGCCAGTTCCGAGGACGGTGACAGAGATAAGAGTTTTCTTGGACTAGCTGGCTATTACAGACGCTTTGTCCAGGACTTCTCTAGGATTGCAGCTCCATTGACTAAGCTCACCAGGAAAGGGGAGAAGTACATCTGGACAGAGGTGTGTGATGCAGCCTTCGAGCAGTTGAAGCAGAAGCTAATTTCAGCTCCTATCTTGAGAACTCCCTCAGGGAGAGGAGGAATGGTCATCTTTAGTGATGCTTCAGGTAAAGGCCTAGGAGCGTGCTTATGCAACATGATCATGTGATAGCATATGCATCCAGGCAGTTTGAAACCTCATGAGAGGAATTACCCAACTCATGACTGGAGTTGGCAGCAGTGATCTTTGCCTTGAAGATTTGGAGGCACT